>JABCKG010007690.1:0-27464 GCA_018851835.1 Hypsizygus ulmarius | reverse complement strand
TTTGTGACCGACTTCACAAATCATTACAAAAGTTTGTAGTCTTTTGAATGCCCATTGACTCAGTCACACAGTGTCACACTCTTCCGACCAACACATCGCTCCGACACTCGCATGAATTCTTCTGCGGACGGGCACCCGAACTTGTTTCTCCTATGCATTTATGAT
Source organism: Hypsizygus ulmarius (assembly GCA_018851835.1). Classification (NCBI taxonomy): domain Eukaryota; kingdom Fungi; phylum Basidiomycota; class Agaricomycetes; order Agaricales; family Lyophyllaceae; genus Hypsizygus; species Hypsizygus ulmarius. Next base: position 27,299 of record JABCKG010007690.1, on the reverse strand, counting down.
GCCATCAGAGACTGTCGAGGTTTGGGGATCGTGTCGATGCCTAGGCAGATCACTTCAGTAGGGGCAGTTTGACAGCGGAAAGACTTTTCAATTCTGTAATTTGGTTATAGACATTGGAATACATTTGTATCGAGGTAACTGTAAACACCGCCCAAAATTAACATGAAGTGTGAATTGTACATAGATATCATGCTCGGTCAATCAAAGTCTAATGAGACTACAAATAAAAATCTGATGTTTTGTAGTGTTTTACATTGCCCTGTCAATCGATCAACCTTAACACAAGACCGTCCACACGTGGACGTTCTTGGTATGAGACTAGGAATTGGACTTGCCTGTGCCTCCTAAGTTAAGCTATTATAAGAGAATTACGTATTGCCGGGTGTTCTAAGTATCTATCAGCATCACTATCAGTGCTCTTCAGTCCAGTACTTACGAGTTGGGCAGTGATTTGAGTTTGATTGTTAAGGAATCATCTATCATATATGAGTCTCAATACTATATTCCTTTATGGCTCAGTGGTAGCAACCGTGAATGCACAGTTCTGTCTCAATCGGTCACCGTCCTTGGCTCATTTTTTGATGACGTGGGCAATTTTCTTTCGGCATCTGTGGTTGCCGTTAGGGTTACGGCTGGTGCGAGCATCCCGCTGAATGGTCGCTGTACAGCGCTGACCTTGCTCTTTCTGACGGCGCCTTGTTGGACGCTGTCGAGCTCAGAACCGCCGCATCAAAGTAAAATCGCTCTCAGGCCGGTTGGCGGTGCTAGTGATGCCGACACTGCTTTGAATTATAACCAGACGCCCATTAGCATTTCCGAAACTGTACATGCGGAAATAGCGGCCTCTCAAACTATACATTGAACACGAACGGCGCTTGGCAGTGCCAATTAAATGTCACCTGGGCTTCGCTTTGGTTAGGATGTCATTAAAACTGTGCCAATGCAATATCAGGAAGACAAGTAATATCTCTATCCTGTTATGCATCCACATCTCTTAGCAACTGGAATAATCCACCGCCCTGAAGCTTCTCCGCATGCCCTTTCGGGACAGGATCGACCTTCCCCTTGGCTAATTTTTTCGATCTCTTTTTCTCCCCTCGGTCTGCTGCAAAAGCTGTGTCTAATCCATCAAAGCCAGCTTCAACCAATGAAGAAGGAACGGTCGCAGGATCAAGGGCAATAGTTCCTGTAAGATATGCATGGAATGCTCTGCCAGAGAGGAAATGCACTGGAGAAGACAGAGCAGATGAAAGGAGCAGTACCTGTGACAGATGATCGATGCATTCGAGCGCCTGGATAACCTGAGCCATGAGCTGAACATGTCGATCGACAATGGGTGTAGGCTCCTGCACCGCAGACACTTGCCGCGACGCTGTCCAATCGAACGAAGCCAGAAAACAGCGCGCCTCCCGCTTGGTCCACCGTTCCTTTTCGCGCTCTTTGCTGTTGGCTTCCTCGGCACGGAGGTGAGTCGTACGAATGACCCAACGTAAAGCGAGGACTGGTATTATCTGTACACTCGGCAAAGCTCGGACCGAGGGGAGATCGGACCGCAGAGCTCTGAGAAACACGGTCAACCGATCTTCATAAGACATCAAAAGGAGAGGGGTGGAGTCATCGATGCCAGGCACTGACAGCGAAATGGAGGAGAGGAGTGCATGAAGTGGCTTCACGACCACAGCCTCCTGAGCTACTCGCGTCCCACGCCGAATATACTCAGTGACAATCGGTGGCCTCGACGGGCGGAGTGGGTGCGACGATGCTGCGTTTACGGTGCCGTCTTTGTCGGATATGTGAAGTCGATGGAGCTCGCCTTTGAGGGGTGCCAAAGGATCATCTCCACTGTCGTCATCGTCAGATTCGACAACATCGATAAGCTCGTCGTCGTCAGACTCCTCCGATGCATTTTTACTGCCATGTTCTTCAGCTGCTTCCGGAAGACCGACTGCATCGTGAAGTATAGAATACATCCACTCCCGGATCGGTCTTCCGATACTTCGGCTGACCGTCTCGAGATCTGGGTCCTCGAGGAAAAGACGAGGCCAAAAAGTGCCGGTATTGAGAATGTCCACGATTTTCGGAGCGAGCTGACCTTGTCGATACGCCTTCAAGTAATGCCCTCGTATGGTAATCGAGCCCTGCAACTCGTCGCTTTCCGTATCTTCATTCAAGGCAATAGACTTCATTCTTCTTGAGATCAATGGCAAAAACGGGCAAGCCTCAGACTGATGCAAAGCACAGACATTGGAGGACCAAACTCCATCCTGTGAGTTCGCATCATGTTTCGGTATTGCATACTGTAGCGTAGCCTCCACGATCTTATCCACAATATTATCGACCTCGCCTGTGCCGATCGTCGTAATTACTCTAGCCAGCAACGTGTTGACGGCTCTGTCGATAAGATCCATGACACTGCCAACCTGGTGTTTCTGTCTTTTACGTTTTTGTGAAACGGGTGACAAGATGGTCTGAAGAGTGGATGCCACGCGACCAATGCGCTGTGATAGCGAAAGCTGTCTGTCAAAAAATAGGGATTGAATATTTCGATGGTTTGATTCTGATTGACTCGAGAAGTCATTGCCGACAAGGGCGCCAAGGAGTGGTAGGAGAGGAACTGGTATTTTTAGGTGTTCTGCTAGTGCTTGAGGGCTGTATATGGTGAGCGATAACGTCGGAGACTCGCTTTCTGGCGGAATGATGCCTCTACCGGCTCCGACATCGTTAACTAGCCGCCGTCTAGCCTTAGGTTTTCGAAACTCTTGAAATTCGGCGCTTTCCTCCGCAGCTGGAGCAGGGGAATCCTTTGGCAGGGGCGCATGCCAGATCATTTCATCCAAAGGTATGTATCCAAGATAACCTTCAGTGTTCAATACCACGAAATCAGAGTCATTTCCGATGACATAGCCTCCTATCCTGCCAGCAAGCTCGACAGCATATGGATCGCCTTCTTCATCAGCAAAGTGAATCTCGAGAGCGTCAGTCGACTGGCGAATGGAATCTAGTGCGTGTAGACATGCAGTGTAAGACAAAGGCGGGATGATTCGTGTTTCGTTTAGGAAACGGGCTGTACCGCGGGAGGCTGGTGACGTTCGAAAGAATAGTAGAGACGGCTGCACGTGTGACTGTCCAAGGCGAGTGACAAGTGTTGGGATTTTTAATTGAGGCAAAGCGCCTACCACCGTTGCCGGTCAGACTAAGGCGACGCAGTGACAAATGACATACCATCGAAGACAAAATAAACTTTTATTCCAACGTTTATCCACGCCCGGACAACAGCACACACCGTATGGTAAAACTGGTCGTATTCACCACCAAATACCCATGGCAAGTTGGAATGGCGGTGTAGCTCATATATGAATCTATCATACATGAATAGCTGTGGTGTTATGCCAAATGTGGATGGACTCACGACCAGCCATCTACGACAAATGGAATCTGTTGCTTGGACGTTGAGGGTAAGGTCAAACTTTTTGATAGAACACGCTGGTTTTCGCGTAGATAGGTCGTAAGGCCATGGACGCCCATGATCATGAGGAAGGGGTTCAGAAAATGATCGCCCATATATTCAGGGACATCACTGAAAGTCACGCGATTCCTTCGTATGTACCACGTGCTTATATCTCTCGGGCTCACGCGACGCGACGGATTGCAATCCGTCGCCTAATGTCGGTACCGGGTACTCCAAGGGCCTCTCTGGTCTCATGATGCGAAAAAAATATGTATTCCTTTAAAATAACCAATCTTGAGCAGAGATTTGGACTCCTGTTCAAAATTCGAATTTCATTATAGTACTCTACATGGCCAAAGGTAAGCAGATCACAGTATGTAAATGAAGAAGCTATAGCAGTAATTGCAAAAGAAAGCCGATGTGATCAGACATGAGCTTTATGACTGCAGAAAACGAAGCCACAACCCTCACTCAATGTATCATTAACGGCTGATATCTGAGAGCAAGTAGGTGTCGCCATGAGATGGTGATCATTATTGTAATCTATAAGTAATACTGTTGAACAGGGAAAGAATGATCTATGTTGACCCTGTCTTTCCGTCGTCTGCATCAGGCGGTAGGTCCCTGTCTTTCCACAGCTCATAGGCTTTCGTGAAAGTCCGACTGGCAAGAATAAATGGCTCCTTCGACCGTGCCTTCTCCCAAACTCGCATAGCAAACTCCCGCTGTTCTCCCGATTCTACGCTCTCCCGAAAAATTCCAAGAACTTTCTGAGAAGGAGCCAGCAGCTTGTTGATGCGTTCCCAAAATGGAGGGAAGTCTGGCGGCAGAGGCACCAAAAGAGAGTGTGACCTATAGCAAGAGTGATTAGGACAATGTCATTGTCAACGACCAAGGGCATGTTACTCACCTGAATTCAGGGACTGGCCGGGGAGGCACGATAGGTCCCCACCATCGACTTGATTGCCCATCTCCTTGCGTCTGCTCATCTGCCGGCTGAGGGGACACCGACGCCTTCTGCAGATGATCCTGATAATCCTGCCATACTTCCCGCCGCTGCTCCCATCGCTCCTCCTGTCTCCGCTGCTGATCCAAATCCATCATCATCGAATCAGTCTTCTCATGGATAGCGAGGCGGCTCGAGGTTGTCCAAAAGTACCACCCCTCATCCCAGTACTTTATCGTATCAGGTGTCTTGGAAGACGAGGCCTCAGGATCCTCGGCAGGCTTTCCACCGAGGATACGGGGCACATTCATTGGCTGCCCCTCTGAAGGTAGTGGATATTTGGCCTTGCCGTCCGGTCCGATATTGCGATGAGTTTTAAACGCCACAATGTTCTTCACTTCATGAGGGAAGACCTTGCGAAGGCAAATGGACCGGCAAAATGGCTCCTTGCCGTAGAAACGGCCAGTGACGCTCTGTGAGCAGTAGCTCACACACCATTCGTCGGTCTTGGGTGAGTATCTGCCTTCCAAACATTGAGCACGGCACAAGGAGTTAATTGGAAGCTTGACATTACCTTTGGGAGGGGTAAGTATCTTTATTGTAGGCCAGTCTGCCAATGGAGGCTTCCTAGGCCGTTGGGGCGATGCGACTGCGTCGGTGGACATGATGTTGCGGAATAGGATGGTGCTCCGAGCGCTGGGGCTGTACACGTGTTCTCGTAATCCGTCGGCACGGCGTTTGTAGCGGAGTTTCAAAACTTTGGCAATAAAAATTTTCGCACAGATCGACTCGAACACACAAATCCATCCGCGCCGTCCGAAGAATCGTTGTCGCAGCCCACGCACAGGAGGCTTCATGCTTCCTCATTTCGCTGTGGGGAAAGTCCCCGGAGATACAGAGCATGTCCCCGAACAACTCATGGAAACCGACCGGCTCCAAGCACGACGGTACTGTTTTGGGACGGCGAGAACGACTTGGTCGGGGCCGCTGGTCTCGATCTCCGTCTCTGCCACTCTGTCGCCCATTCCAAGAACTGGCTATTCGGCGAAGGCACGGGTGCGCGAAGATATGAGCATGCCCGTTGCTCGGCTGGCTAGTTGGAGGATGGGCACCCTGTTGCTCATAGACAAAGTTATACGATTGTAGACTGAAGTTTCTTCGGTCATCAACTCAATGGGGCTCACTCTCGTTCGACGCGGCCTATTTTTTCCTTGTTTTAATGAACCTTGCTGTTCACTAGTATTTAGAATCTTCATATGCCGGTGAGTAGCGTTCCTTTTTCAATTCCTTTCACGTCGCATGATGGTTGGATCTTTTGAATTTCTTCATGGTGTATACCTGCGTTAAACGTGGGGCGAGCTCCAGAATTTTGACACTTCTGATTGAATTTCTTTTTCTTTGTCTGGTTGACGGCACAATAATTGACCTATCCTTCACAGTCCATGACAGACCCTTCCACCATCGTGTTTCACACAGGGAAGTAACGGGACATCTACTCTCAAATAATTCTATCTAGACTCATGGTATCCTATAAACTTCCATAGTTTATAGCGCTCTGTTTTGACTTCTTCGATTTACCTGGCTCATGAAGTAGATGAGGAACTTTGTTCGTAGCTGGAGTTCGGTGCAAGTTGAATACAATACCTCATTCCACAATACCTTTTAAATTTGCCCAAAGAGCGTACTTATTAAAAAGCACAGAATATATGAAGTAAGATTGGATGTTGATTGGAAGGGCAAGAAATTGACAGATGAATAGAACACTAATCCTTGATATAGCAGGTGGTATGTCTTGCATCTTCTGGTCTGCCGGGTGTGGTTCCGCACCATAGCGATCTGCCGTTTCTTTCCTGTTGACATCTCGAGGCCATCATATATGTCGGCGACGTCCCCAGCAAATCCAAAATCCAAAGTCCAGCCGCAGCAAAGGAGCGGAGCAGACTGGGTAGCTAAAGTGTGGACCATATGATGGAGATTGATAAATATGCCAATTATATAGCAACAATACCCAAGCGGGCTGAAGCCAGCGGCCTCCATCGAGAAAAAACTTCATAAAGAGAGACGATAGAAAGGCCGGCTCAAAGCTTGGCTTTGAACTCGTCAGCACCAGGATCTCTGCCAGCAAGCTCGGTCTTAGCTCGCTCGCGCAGCTCTCTGCGGAGAATCTTGCCAGCCGGACTACATGAAACCATGAAGTTGAGCATCATGACGGAGTATTCAAGGCAGAAATTGTCTGACCTCTTAGGAATGACATCAATAATCACCACGCCTAGTTTGACGACAATTTAGCGGTGTCGGGAAAGCCCAGAAGAAGCTGTAACATACCTCCTCTCAAGTGCTTGTGATGAGCGACACGCTCTTGCGTCCATTTCCGCACTGACTGCTGGAATGCAAGTTTCTCAGCCTCTGTCTTGACCTTCTCAGGGTTAGCATGGGCAACATATGCTCTAAAAGGTTGGCAATATGAGCATTCGTATAGAGTTTTAGGTGTGGAAAATTTCACCTAGGAAGCTCTGTGGCCTCTTTAGGGCTTTCAACACCAATGACCGCCGCATCAGCAATGTCTGGGTGAGTCAAAAGAATGCTTTCAAGCTCTGCAGGAGGAACTGTACAAAAGGCTATTAGACTTCTGAGTTGTCTTCGATCTGACACAAAAGCACACCTTGGAAGCCCTAATGCAACGACAGAAGATCGTCAATGTCCAGTCATAAGAATCAAATGTGATCCTACCTTGTACTTGATAAGCTCTTTCCGTCTGTCGACGATGTAATAGAACCCTTCCGCATCCCTGATGGCGATGTCTCCGGTTTTGAACCATCCATCCGGCGTTATCGAGTCCTTAGTTGCGGTAGCATTGTTCAAGTAACCCTTATCTACGATGAGAACGATTGGAGATTGATGATATAAAAATGAATTTACCTTCATGATCGTCGGTCCTCGCACCCACAACTCTCCTGCTTCACCTTCCTGAGCCTCGATGTCGCCGTTTCCGTCCCCATCAACAAGGAGCCTGGCTTCCAGGTTGGGTAGAAGAACACCGATGCTTCCCACCTTGCGCACAGCATCCTTTACAGGAAGAAGATGAGAGGTAGGAGAAGTCTCCGTCAGGCCATATCCTAGATAAGCCGCCGTCAGGAAGAAAACATGGTTAGACCTGCCTACCTCCTCACCTTGCACGATGGCAATACTTTCTTTGCCTTTCCGTCGGTGCTGCAGGCGTTCAGTGACCTGGCAAAGGAGCACGTTCAGCAGAGCACAAAATTTATCATCGCCGATGCCGTACCTGCTTAACGAGCGCAGCTCCTAATGGTGCAGCTCCAGAGAAAAGTATGTTGAGAGAAGATAAATCATACTTGTCCACGGCTGCAAAGGGTGGGTCAAAAAGTGAAATCGTGCACAATCTCCTACAACCTACCAGGGTGACGAGCCAACACCACCAATACGGGAGGGACAATTAAAGCCAGCGTGATCTTGTACCTCTCGGTACTGGCGCAGAATTTCTCGGGATCAAATCGAGCTTGAATGACGACTGGTGCGCCACGCGTCCAAGGGAAATGAACTATTTTCACCGCGCCTGCACGGCAAAGAAGATGTGACGGTTCAGTGTTTGACAACCACAGGGTAAAATTGATCATACCATAGACATGGTAAAATGGTAGGATTCCCAGGACACTATCGACTCCTATGTTCAGCTCGGGGAAAATGGGTTTAACAATTTCCAAGACCGAGGTGATGTTTCTGTGGGTCGTCTGCGAACATATACCGCGTCAATTACTGCTACAACTTCAAGGACAGCCCAATACCTCTACGCCCTTCGGCTGTCCCGTCGTGCCTTGATAATCAAACTGTCAGAATGACTGAATAACGCGTAGAGTTCCAGTAATACCTGAGCTATAACAAAGGTAAACGGTCTCGTCGGCATTTTTTCCCTCGAACTTCTCTTCTTGCTCTAGAGCACCCAAAGAAAGAAGATTGTGTAAATAGAGAAGTCCAGCAGCTTCCGGTTTCTTCGGTGCCGCAGGTCCGCCTGCCCACTCAAGGCCAGCCCCCAGGACAATGATCCGCTTCTCTGCTTCTGCTCTGCTGATTCCAAGGTGTTTAAAAACCTCGAGCACAGTTGGCAGGCCCTCTTCATTGGTGAATACCAACTTAGCGCCACTGTCAGCATATTGGAACGACAATTCCTTCACGTTGTACGCGTTATTGGCGAGTGTGCACCGCAACCCCGCGGCGACTGTATAAGGTGTCAGGTTGTATATCAAAAGAAACATAAATGGCTCTCACCAGATCCAAAGAGCGCAACAGGCCAGCTCAGAGAATTAGGGGAATAGATAAGAACCACGTCACCCCGTCGTGCGGCGGTGTTGGGATGGTTCCGAAGGCCATAACCTAATGAGAGCGCCAAATTCTTCGTCTGTGCACGTGTAAGCACTGTTCCCGTCTCTGCATCAATGAATGCCTTGGTCGTGCCGGGGAATCCACCGATTGAGTTCGGATCACCAGAAGGAGAAGCAAATAGATGAGTAAAGACGGATGTGGAGACAAGAGGTACGGAAGGGACGGGAGAGTTGTAAATCCTGGGGGCCATCGATGGTATCGCGAGCACGTCCCTCAGAGCCGAAAATCGCGTCGAATGTGGGGTAAGGGGTATCTGCGGCGGATACCCCCGCGTTCGACATTGGGGCTTTATTCCAACATCGGCCCGAGCAATTACCGGTCCCCGTAGTACCGTACGTTCACCATCCAATCCGACCCTTCCGCCACAAAGTTCTGGATACTTGTCGCCTATTGCCTACCGTAATGGGTGGCACTGATGCTGCTATGTCGCTGCACAGAGGACTTGGTTTCGAATTCTATGCTTAAGTCCTCGCTACGTCGATACGCCCAAAATTGATCTGTCAGTAAGATAATAGCAATTGAAAGGACAAACCAAGAAGCATTGCGATGACATTCTCCAATTGACAAACCCCTGATCGGCATGTATCGGGAGAACAAGCTCAGCTCTGGAGCGACAACAGGACAAGAATGCCAAATTCATAAGGTTGGCAGAAAACTTGGAACACAGATAACAATGGAGAAAGGCTTAAAACAGCTTAAAACCTGGGGGCTGGGGGAGGGGCCCCTATACTTATATTACCCCAGAAAGGATGATTGCCCCTAAATAGGTATGTACTCCATGTATATTCAGGGTCATCATCGTTGAGTCAAGTTGTTCCCCTCAATTCCCCTCAAGAGGTGTAAAATTACTCGTCAAGCTTCCGTTGATTAAATGCTGGACACCTTGTCCAATAACTAAATAACACGGAGTGTAACTTCTATTGGGCAATAATCATAGTTTCGGTCGAACGATATGAGCTGATGGTAGCATCTCCAACTTTGCTCGCTCTCGCAATTCACGACGGAGTATCTTGCCAGAAGCACTGAAGATGTAAACAATGTAGGTAAGGGCACAACTTCCACAACGACAGCAGACCAACCTTTTCGGTATCTCTTTAATGACGACAACACCTACAGCGATCAGAGATCAGCCACGTTACCACTGTTACAGCGTGCGTCGACCAACCTCCGCGTAAGAATTTGTGGTTTGCGACTTTGGACTCCATCCAAGTTTTGACGCTCTGAGAGAAGGTATCTTTCGCGTTCAATTCAGTTACACGAGAAGGTTCGGCATGTACGACGTAGGCCCTGCAGGTGATATTGTGATCCTACACACCGTATTGCTTTGAATCGGCATGCTTACCTGGGCATTTCTGTTGCTTCCACGACATTGTCGACGCCAATAACTGCAGCATCCGCGACGTCTGGGTGGGTCAAGAGAACACTCTCCAACTCCGAGGGGGGAACTAAAGACAGCGTCATAACACCTTTACTCAAGGGTAACAACCCTCCTAACCTTGGAATCCCTGAAAGGCTTTCATTAGAGGGTATGGGAATGGAGACTGGATTGGTGCACGCACTTTGTACTTGATGAGTTCCTTCCTCCTGTCTACGATCCAGTAGAACCCTTCCTTGTCTCTTATGCAGATATCCCCAGACTTAAACCATCCATCTTTCGTGATTGACTCCACCGTCGCCTTTGTATTGTTCAGGTATCCCTGTGATACGCACATCAAATCGGAACTCGAGGACCCTTAACGCTATTGTGCATACCTTCATTATGGTAGGTCCTCTGATCCATAACTCGCCAGGTTCACCTTCAGCTGCGTCAACGAGGCCATCTCCATCGCCGTTCACCACTATGCGAGCTTCCAAATTAGGTAACAGGATTCCGATACTTCCTGCCTTTTGAAGAGCCATACTTGGTGGAAGGAGATGTGCAATAGGCGAAGTCTCCGTTAGACCATATCCTATGAAGGAATTTGATGACTTCACGTGTTTTTATTGTTGGATTTGAGCTCACCTTGGACGACAGCAACCGAAATCCCCTTCGATCGGAACCTATCACTGACCTGTCATGCAAATTAGTTCGACGACCACTCTCCCTATAGTAGAGGTTGATCATGCCTGTATAATTAACTCGCTACCGAGAGGTGCGGCAGCGGAGAAAACTGTTTTCAGTGAGCCCAGATTATATGTATCGACCGCTGAGATGGCATTCAAGAAGAGACCAGAATCAGATGTCTAATACTCACCTGGATGTCTCGCGAGCACCACAAGAACAGGTGGGACAACCATCGCAACAGTAATCTTGAATTTTTCAATGTTTGCACAGAACTGTGCAGGGTCGAAACGCGTTTGAATGATCACAGGTGACCCAGCCATAATGGGCACATGAAGAAGGGCAACAGCACCTGCGGTTGTGTATAATTTACCTCATATTCAATGCAGATATCGTCAGGCTCGTACCATATATGTGGAAGAAAGGAAGAACACCGAGTAACCGGTCCTGGCCATGGTAAACAGACAGAACTGGCAGGCCAATATCAACCACGGTGGTCAGATTGGCGTGCGTGGTCTACGTTCTAATTAGTGGGATATGACATAGGAATGAAAGACAGAAAACGCGCCTCTACGCCCTTTGGCTTCCCAGTAGTGCCGCTACTATAGCAGATGTAGCAGGTTTCGTGAGCAGCCTGGCCATCGAACGGTTCTTCTCGCTCCAAGGTCCCCAGCGATAGTAGGTCTTCCATCCTCACAAACTGACTTTTTTGAGCTGGACTACTTGGTCCGCCAGCCCAATTCAATTCGCTTCCTATAAGGACAATTCTTTTCGTCTGTTCTTCTTCATCGATGCCCCGCGAGCGAAACATGGCTTGCACGATAGGCAGCCCTTCGAGGCTAGTGGCGATGATAGTTGCACCACTATCTGTATACTGATGCTCTAGCTCTCTGCTCACATATGCGGAGTTAGCAGGAGAGCATTTTATCCCTGCAGCCACAGCTCCAAACATCACAACAGGGAAAGCGATAGAGTTCGACGAGAATATGAGCAGAGTATCACCACGTTTCTGTCGCATAAGTTTCGGATGCCTTAGGAGTCCATATCCAAAGGAGAGTGCGAGTTTTTTGAGCTGCCCACGCGTCAAAGTCGTTCTTGTGGCCGCGTCGATGAACACAGGGTACGATGACGGATAGACTCCCACATTTGTTGGATCAGATGAGGAAAACAAGTGGGAAAAGATAGAGCGTTCGTATGTGACCACCGATGGGACTGGGGAGACATAAATCCTAGGCGCCATGCTCGAGGACAGAGAAAGTTTTCGACAGCAGTCAACCGACTCATTCAACCTACATATCTCACAGGCGACCCGGGGTAGCCCCAAGTGCGATCACATAGCCGATACGGGGATTCGCGGACAGGAATACCTAGACAGCTTTGCATTTCAGGCAGAGGTTGGAGCTGTGTGCCAATCCAACCTAAGTACATGTTAGTGAGGAGAGAACGGAGTGAATCTCGTACTGACATCCAAATTCAGAAAATCAGCTATTTGTTCTGGATAGGTTTGCCAAACAGGGGCGCACAGTAAACGGTTGGGCGCTTCTGAGCCTGTCTGCTTAGAACAGTTTTCATTCCGCCGCCCATACCAAAATCTTTCTAAAACCACTGTTGTTTGGCTCTTTCTACCATGGCATCTCTCCTGGAGCGTATGAACATTCCCGCAAACTCGTCAACGGGTCCCATTCGTCATAAAGGGAACCAGTACCGATCCTCGGCACCATATGTGCGTAGCCTCTCCTTGCCTTCTATTCAAATCCTCATGTCGATATCCGACCTGTCCAGAACCGTAATCAACAAATACCTAAAGGCGATGTCGATTCTGCATGGGCTCATGACCTTTATGACTCCGGCTCCCTCTCTGCTCGTCTCACGGTGAAACCTACAGCACCGAAGCTTAATCTCAATAACATTACACAAAAAGCACTGCGAGAGGCAACAGCTGCACCGAGCACTGGCGGATTATCAATAAAGGGTGCTAGCACAACAACGCAGGGGAACGTCGTAGAGGTTGCAGGATTGGTGTCTGGGACCACACCAGAAGATGTGGCAGCTATTTTCAAGCGCTGTGGAGAGATAACGGCTTCGAAGCTGGTATCTGGTGGCGAAGAACCACGGATTAGATTGACGTTCAAGACTCAACAATCTGCATCATCCGCTGTACAAAAGTTCCACAATCAACCTGCAGATGGGAAGGTCTTGTCAGTGCGGATTGTTGGCAGCACAAGTGCTGGGACGACATTGAGCGGGAGATTAGGCGGCCCAGATGGTTTGGGTCTTGTTCGTGAGGAAGGGAGCGTAGACGTTCTTATGGATACTGAGGGTGAGAGTGGCTCGTGAGTACATGCTGTCTTTGTCAGAGCGAGCGTTACTTACTTACTGACTCACTTCGTAAGCAAAATGCGCTCCGACTCACTGTTGCGTGCCGACCCTCGTGCACATGTGCTGCTCGCCCCTCCAGGTGCTGATCCGGCCGATTACGTCCAGACGCCCACGGGTCCACGTGACAATGGCCCTCGACGTGGGGGAGGCGGCAGGGGCAGGGGAGGCAGGGGAGGAAGACGCGGGAGACGTGGTGGCCTCGATTCACGCATGGACACAGATTGATCAGTCATCACCAGTACTTCCGGAGAGATGCCTGATATGCGCCATAGCGTCGTCCTGTATCTGTCCCCCCCCCCATCTACTTTCCTTTGTCTGGGTGTTTTAGAAGCAGTCCGTACGGTATGCAAACTTTTATATAATTGACGGATGCTTTCCAGGTTCCTTCTGCCCATCCTATCTCGGGGATTAGTGTTATCATAATTTCTTGTTGTACGTCTTTGCCATGAATTTTTTTCCTTGTGTGGTATTCCCAATTATATTGGTGCGACTCTATTATATGTGGTGAGAATTTCATCCTTGCCTCTTATAGAAGCTCTTGGACGACAACCTCCATTCGCATTTGCAGACTTACGCATTCTCAGGAGTGATCGGTGGTTATGATGGGTGCTCGACTTTCCACGTTGTCCTCGTCTCGGTTAATCCAAGCATCATCGCGCATTCACACGGACGAGTAAGAAATGTGCGCATCGTGTGTATCAGCGACGCTGATAGTAAGTCCTTATCAATGTGTGTTCTTGTTACGTTCATTGCGCTATGATTTCCATTGAGAAAACTTGGATGATCCTGTCAGCGAAAGTTCTGCCTAGTGAAGAAGATTGATCTTTCTGCGTATGCCTCCGTGCAATGACACTGAATGATGAACGTTGAACGGTGAATGTTCTTTCAGCTTGCAATGTAAAGCTGCGTTCTCGATCACTTCGCATGTGATGTGATACTATGGTTCTGTCGTCTTGCAACCAATTGCAACTGACTTGCCACAAGTTAGGGATCATGGCCCCACGACGAAACCCCAAGACTCTGCATGAGTCTAGTCAAGGTCCTTGCACGTCGGCATAGGAGGGTTCCTGGTGCAACATTACTATACTCAGTAACAGAAACGTAACATGATCTCCTGATCTCGAGATTTTCCTACTGGGTCAAGCATCCAAGCTCGTGAGAGACGCTCCAAACAAATCCGAATCATGAACTTAAAGAAGTATCCATGCGTTCCTGGCGGAGTGACGCGCGGTAGTTTACAAAGCTTTTGCTATACGCGTATTACAACTGGGGGGGGGGAGAGCAGCTCGCGATGATCCCGCCATACAGTATTACAAGTTCGTCGAAGACCCACCGGCCTTCACCAACCCAACATACTCATCATAAATACCAATAGAAAATTTCTCTGACCTCCGATCTATATCCGCACGGGGCGAGTGGTATCGAAGTCGATAAAGTTGGACTTTTTCACTTCGTCCTGTGAGTTATCGCGATTGCTCTGTATGCGAAGGAGAATTAGCAACGAATAGGCGAACAGGAAGTATGTCGACAAACAACTTGGATCGCGTGCATTTCCAGATCGTTGCGGCGACGTTCGGTTGTCGTTGTTATCTGGACTACTCCAGTTGGAACCTTACTACCGCTACGGTTTGTTGAGCCAGACGACATATCATCTTCCCAGAGAGCGGCTGGTTTGAAAGCACGATGGTCGCCAAACAATACTCGGGAATTGAGTGTAGCAAGAAGGGTGTTGGAATAACTAGCGTGAAAGTGTTAGAAAGGATACTCCTGGAGACGAGCGGTCTTCCATACAGTTTCGCCAACATCAGGAAACTTTGGAAAGCATCGTTAGAAGAGTGAATTTTGAAGTATCAAATGAGCTTACGGAATGAAATGCATGTTGTTAGTTGGGAACACAAAAAAGAAAATCAATTCGATGAGGGCTCCGATAGCAGTCGTCATTCCCGTCTCCACGGTGAGCTTGATCAGCTTAGCCATGACTGAATTTGTTTCTGAGAATGCCGATTTTGAGCCAGCGCGGAAGAGCTTGGGGAAGATGTTAGCGGGGGCGGACAAGGACAAAAGACAGGGATGTATACTGACAATGGTAACCATTGTAACGGTGATTATAACGTCGACCAGGGCGCTGCCTCCCAGCCAAACCTGTCCAGCTAGAGTAAGAATAAGACGAAACGGTCAATCTCAAGAGAAAACGTACAATGACGAAGGGGCGGAGCTCCCCAATGCGCGGGACACCGATTCGTACCGACTGAAGGAAGTCAATGACGGCTTTATATCAAGACATGAACTATGGAACTACATACGACAACTCCGCAGTACCAGGCCATAGCCCATTGGACAATAGAAAGCTATATGGAGGTCATGCGCCAATATTCAAATGAGAAAAGATTAATTGACTCACAGAAAAAATAGCAATCGGAAGCACGTATGTATGTTGTAGCTTCCAGATTCTCCAACAGAAGAACATATGGACGGAGGAGGAAACTTCGCCATGGTCATGAACGGTGGAACATGTGAACAGTGAAAGGCAGCTTACCCAAACCCGACAGAGCAGGGAGTGCGTTGAAAGGCCAGTCCAGCTGCACGAGTGTCGACAAGTCGCCCCACCCCACCGCAAGACCATCCCATATAGCAACTGTTCCCAACGCTGTGATGACGGTGTCGACAAAAAATACACTGTACACTAGAAAATCATGAGGGAAGGCTCGTGGATAATAATGAATGATTACCACTAACCAAGAGTCTTCATCCAAGTTGGATCGCGGGTGAACCGGTTGTGATATACGAACACCTGGACGATCAGTATCCCGAAAAGTCCGTAGCCAAAAAGATTTCCAAGAAGCTACATGAGAATAGATGAGATGATGAATGATCTTCTGTCTGGCAGTATGATTACCATAGGCCCGTTTCTGAGGTTGACTCGGTGTCAGAGAGGTAAAAACGGAAACAAAACGAGCATACATGAGAGCGATGTCAGATGGAACGCCTTCAACTTGAACGCGGGGCGCCATAGTAGTCGAACGAAACAGAAGTGGGTAGACGGATGTGTTGTCATTTTCCATATTCTGTGCCACTGGTCTTAAATAACAAAGTCCTGTTCATCCTTCCCATCAAATGATAGACATGGGACAGACGGCTGCTTCTCAGTACCAAAAGATGATTTGACACGGTACAACAGCGACCATCACCCAGTGACCACTGCTCAAAATTTTGTCTTCGGAGTAGATGGATGATCACAGATCTAGAGAAGTCCTTCGATGTCCATGGGTACGTGGGTATGGTGCGTATCATGATGTCTCCCTTTGGCAGACGTCAGAGCTTGGTCAGAGCCGCCGAACACTGAGCTCGATAACTGCTGATCAGTCAGACTGAGTCAGTTCATAGTGGTAAGAGCTCTGATAGAGGTAAATTATTGATCATCATGGAACGGATAGTCTTTTGTTGAGTTTCTTGCCAGAAGAAGGGCCATGCAAACAAGATTTGGAAAGGGAGGTAAGTCCGGAGATTTCTAGTCAGGTTTCCACTGAAAGGCCGATCGCGAGAAAGATCGAGGTGCCCGAAGATTGCGCTATTTGGCTATGTTTTCCAGACACTTCGTGGCATCAATTTGACGGTGTTAGGCATGGTCAAAGTTGAAAGTACTACTTCCACGGTTGGATTTATGTAAACGCAAACGCTCAAACGTTCAACGTTCAACGTTCAAGCTTCAATCTCCACGACTTCCTCGCACGGGAACTATTGCCGCATCCTACCACGGACTTACGTCTCAACGTCCACGTTAACTTTATTACAACCTGTGATAGGCTGCCTCTTATTAGAGACCTATTTCCAGGCGGAGATGTTCTCTCTTAGATCTTGATTCCGACTCAGTTTATCCCCACTCAGGAGCTCGCCATGTGTATGTGCGGAGAGTCGCCGGAGACGCCCTGCCTGATCGCATAGTTGGTAACCCACGGAGAGATCAGAATACCTGGGCCGAATGGCGATTGATGGGGCCCCTGATCTCTCACCCTATCCCTGCCTCTTTGCTTTGCGAGCGCTGAGACTCGGAATCGCTCAAATCACGGCCCACTGTGCTTTGAGACTTCGAACATATCTATTTTTCCCAGGTAGCCATATGATTGGGAAACCTTTTGTCGAACAACTGTCACTCAGCAGAACCGGAGATTCGGCGACCAGCCAAGGATGTAGAGTACATGGATAGGATGGCGAAGGGCTTAGGCTGGTTCATTGCCAACAAATCCGTAGATCTCAAATCGCTGGATGTCACCAGACGTCACCCTGATACAGCCACCTGGGCTCAGGGTTGCAAATCCTAGGCTTTAGGACACTCGTCATCATAGAAGAAAGTGGTAATTACCGACTGCGCCACGGTTATCAAGGTGAACCCACGAACATAGGCCACCAGCAAGGTGTCGACCCATCGATTTATTTTGCTGAAGGAACGCTGGTGATTTGCTCGCTGTTTCCGAACTATCGCAACAGACAGCGAGCTACCGTTCCATCTGTATTGGTCCGCAGACAAGAGTTTTTGGAATACGCACATGCAATCACACTGCTCTCCTAGCGGACACCCGCCACGATGTCGCCTGATCGGAGTCAAACTAGATATCTCTTTACAAATCTCGGTCGGTTCAAGGCATGTCGATGTTTCGGCAATATAACTTGGCCTCTCAACACATGTAGCATCTTTGCGGATACAAGGATAGGGCTGTCAGCTAAGTAATTGTTCATCATTGTCCATCACCTGTCTCATACAGTTGTACTTATATTTTCGATCGTGCCAATCTTGATGGATGGTATGTGTTCCTATGTGCTCCCATCATGGCGAAGACTTTTGGAAACTCACAATCAGAAGAACTGGCCATGGCACCTGTGGCTCAAAATAGAGTTCAACGCCAAGATTTATCCTTGTGGGTCACTTGAGCTTACTTCAAGGACGTCAGTCACGGTGATTATCAGAACTTAAACACTCTCGTAGGCACACACAATCAAGGACAGCTCTCACAGTGGTCGCGGTCCCTGTGATTTTTCTTCCAAAAAGCTAATGGGGTTATTCTGGAGCAAAGAGCATGAGAAATCGCTCGCTACGCTGGTTCAACTTGACCGCCATTGCGAGAACTTTGTACACTTGTCAGAATGCACAGCATAGCGGCTAGACATGCCTGTTCACATCAATCGAACCACGCACACCTCGTTTACCGGCTATCTCACATGATTACTTAGATAAGTAATTACACTTGACTTCTCTATTTCATGTTGATCAGAGGTCAAGTTAAGAATCCTTGCATGCATGGATTTCGCGGACTTCGGGGATTCATGGTCCCGCATGAACTTCAGCCGCTATGTGCATGAGAATTTTTACACACCCAATCTGATGACGCACTACGTTCTAACTCAAACTTCAGCATTAAGATACCTTTAGCTTCGTTTGCCCTTGCCGGAAGTCTTATGCCATCTGATTTTCGGAAGACTGCTACGCCATTTGTTGGCCTCTCGCTGGCTCCCCTTCTGACAACTTTCAGGAGTTTCACCCGTCTCGCAGATGGCCGTCACTCCAGAGTACGCATCTGTTTGTGCATGTCAAGATATTAGTCTTCCATCAGTACGTGCTAGCTTCCATTTCCCGTGGAATAGATCTCTGCAAAACAATATCTGCCGATTTCTTTACTGTCCCTTGCATCAAAAAGCACTTTGATGGAATACCGCGCTCCCCTCAAGCCTTAGTATAAGTACGACATCTACTCTGCTCCCTTTTGTTTTTAAACCTTCAAACGCTCCAGTATTATCCGACATGCCTGGATCTACGGCAATTGTGAGTCTCTGGGTGGCTAGTTATCCGATGTTTGCTGACATTAAATTGCATAGCCCGAGCACGTCGAAGTGCTCATCATTGGCGGAGGTCCGGCAGGTTCTTACGCTGCATCATGTCTAGCGAGAGAGAACATCCAAGCATGTGTAATCGAGGCTGAGAAATTCCCTCGATATCATGTCGGCGAAAGTATGATGGCCGCGTTGAGGCACTTCTTGCGGTTCATTGATCTTGAGCAAGGCTTCGAAAAGCATGGTTTCAATCGCAAGGTGATTTAGTGCCATCACCGATCACACTTTCTAGCAAAGAGCTGATCCTGACTAAAGAACGGTGCTGCCTTCAAGCTAAATCGCGACAACAGAGAAGGATGTACGTTTCAACAAGGCTCATCGTGATACGTCCAATACTCAGTTCATTCCAGACACGGATTTTGTATCCCATGACAAGGGAAACTATTCTTGGAACCTGGTATTTCCCACATATACCCTCCTTCGACGCTGTACAAATACTAAGAGGTACCATCAGCTCAGAGAAGAATCGGATCACTTGATGCTTCGCCATGCTGCAACGTCTGGCGCACTGGTTTTCGAAGAAATCAGAGTCACAGAGGTGCACTTCAACGGCACCGAACCCGAATCGCGCCCGATATCTGCGAATTGGCGTAACAGGCAGGGCGAGACAGGAAAGATATCTTTCAATTGGCTTATCGATGCCAGCGGACGAGCTGGTATCGTCTCCAGTAAGAACCTTCACAACCGTAAGTTCAATCAAGGCCTGAAGAACATCGCGACTTGGGGCTACTGGAGAGGAGCGGGGATATACAGTCCCACCACTTCGCGAGCAGGATCACCCTGGTTTGAAGCTCTCACTGGTGGGCGGGCGTTTCATCACTATTGACCTACTTCAGTTTGATAAAATTATAACCGCAGACGAAACCGGATGGGCTTGGTTCATACCGCTTCACAATGGTACCACTTCTGTCGGGGTGGTGATGAACCAGGAAGTATCCAATCAGAAGAAGCTGCGGATGCCCAAGGAGAATAACTCTTTGACCACTTTTTACCTTGAACAACTTCAGTTCGCTCCCGATATCATTACTTTCATTGGTGAAGGCACCCTTGTCAAAGATGCTGATGGGCCTCCGGTAAGGTCTGCCACCGACTATAGTTACTCGGCTACGAGCTATGCTGGGCCCCACTTCCGTCTGGCTGGAGACGCTGCCGGTGCGTATATGCTCTGGCTCTTCCTGCTAACAATGACGATAGTTTAAATGACGATATTTTAAAGCCTTCATCGACCCGTTCTTCAGGTCAGTGCCGCGTTACATATATCCTCCTTGCTCTAATTCGATACCGCATCGATGCGCACAGTTCCGGGGTACACTTGGCAATCACAAGCGGTCTCTCTGCCGCCGCGACGATCTGTGCCTCCATCCGAGGTGATTGTACTGAGTCAGAAGCGTTCCGCTGGCACACCACGAAGGTTGCCGCTTCGTACACCAGGCAAGGGGATTTGAGCTCCGTAAAATGCCTGACTGCAATTTCTAATGTCAGCATCACAGATTCCTAGTCGTTGTATTGGCTGCATACAGGCAGATGCACGCCCAAGAGCACCCTGTCCTTTCTGACGTCGATGAAAAGAATTTCGACCGTGCCTTCGAACATTTCAAACCAAGTACGCCCCCCGGCGATTTTAAAGTCAACCGCTACTAAGTCGTCTACAGTTATTCAAGGGCACAGTGATGTTGCGACCTCAAAGCACGCCAACGAGTTGCGACAGACGATTGATTTTTGTGCTCATGCGTTTGAGCCGTCCGAGCCAGAACCGGTGCCGATAACTAACGGAGCTACTTTAAAGGCAATAGGGCCCATAGAAGACAAGGATTTGACCGGCCTCGACAAAGATTCGAAGCGAGTGTTTAGTGAGCTTACTACTCGGGGCTCAATGAATAATTCAGACTTCGAGCATATCGATAATTTGCTGTCTGACCAGTTTGAAGGGATTCGTTTACGCTTGACGCGTGGATCTTTGGGGTTGGAGAAGGTCTAACGCTCAGAATATATACCAACACTTACCGTATATATTTAGTTCTACGGTCGTTCGTTCCAGGAATATTGACTGATGGTTTGTGTCTAGTAAATAGAGGTGTGTATGTTATGCGGCAATTGCCTTGACCAACACATACAAAAAGCATCATCACGTAAACACAGGCTTGTCAACAAATAACTTGAAAGTACTCGGCACACCGTTCAGTGAACTGTGAACGGCTGAGCGTGACATTCAGCGGAATGGCAGCTAGTGAGTGAAAAACACCCTCACGTGTGATTTCTCAGCTGATTGTGTTCATGAAACTATCGTCCCTTTTTACCCTCCCCATGTCTGAACTCACATCCACTGCGACTTGTGAATGCTGTCGATTACAGCTTGGTTATTCTTGTTTGCGATCTTTATGGCCGCTGGACTGCTATTCGGAATGATCTACTTCGTACGTTTCACGCTACGTCCATTTGAGACAATGGCTCGCCAATCCTGGCGTAGAAGTTCACTTCGGATTGTTTATGACATGGTTGTAGATGATCATGTTTTCGGATTTGGAAAGCGATTATCTCAATCCTGTAGACCTGTGCAATAAGCTAAACCCGGTATGTTACACCTATGCAGTTTTTTGAGTATCTTAATGACAAACTATCCGCAGCTTGTTATTCCGGAAAATGCTACCCACGGTTTCTTGGCTCTTTTGTTCCTCCTATTTGGTCAATGGACGGCGTTTGCTTTCAATTTGCCACTGGCGGCGTACAATGTTAACAAGTACGTATACTGAGCCTCTCTATGCGTCTTCTGATCGCATTTTTCTTACAGGATTGTGAAGAAGCGCCATGTGTACGACGCAACGGAGATATTCAGGTCTTTGGATACACACAAGAAGGAATGCTTCTTCAAGGCTGGCTTCTATGCTTTGTCGTTCTTTTATTATCTGTATAGGTGTGTTTCCGTTTATGCCATTAACCAGCTCGTTTCGCTGATGTACCCTTTCAGAATGATTGCGGCTTTAGTTGTAGCGAGTGAATCTTGACTAATATACCAGGAGATTTATCCGTATTTTATAATCTTTTGGATATACTGTGCAATATGACTGTCCGTAGTCCTATCTCATGCTTGAGGCACACTTATTGCAAGGTTTCCTTCTGTTGCCTGAGTTGCCCCGTCTTGTGCCTGAGTAAAACTGCCGGAGAGTAAGTGTGTGTGACTTGCACGTCACAGTGCCACGTGCAGGCGTCCAACGCAACGTCAGCGTCAACCATAACGATTCAGTGGCTGTCATCCTCACTTCCAACCACCAAGGTCTGCCTGACACTGTCATAGACCTTCCAGTGCTCCTTGTATCAAAATCTACGAACGTATTTCATCAATCAACACCTATTTGACGACTTCAACATGGGCGGAGCAGGTGCGCTTTTTTCTCTTCTGTCCAAATGGACGTATTCATTTATTGAATTGCATCCATCTCCGTGACTCTACTCTTGGCTTTATTGCCTTCACTTCCGATCGTGTTTGACTTGCACGCGCGACCTCTGCTTTCCTTCCCAATACTCGCAAATCCTCCCGTCTTAATTTCGCGACTTGGGAATGAAAGGCTGGTTGTTCTTGTTCGCAGTGCTTATGGCTGCAGGGCTACTTTTTTGCATGGTCTTTTTCGTGAGTTTTGATTGTCCCACCATCTTATTACCGTCGCTTGCATTTTGACAATATGTCGCTAACTTATTCCCTTCGAATGACAGATCATTATGTTTTCTGACCTCGAGTGCGACTATATCAACCCGATAGATCTTTGCAATAAACTCAATCAAGTGCGTCTGGATTATGTGTCCTGCTGTTGCAACGTAAATCTGATCTTCTTCAGTTTGTACTTCCGGAGAACATCGCCCATGCTTTCCTCACCCTGCTCTTCCTTCTATCTGGTCAATGGATAGCGTTCCTTCTCAATGCGCCACTTGTCGCATTCAATGCAAATAAGCAAGTAAAATACCCTTGTCATGACGAGTATTGCCTAACACTTATTCTAACGTGCACCAGGATCCTGAACAAGACTCATATGTATGACGCAACAGAAATCTTCCGGACCTTATCAGCGCATAAGAAAGAGAGCTTCATCAAGCTTGGTTTCTACCTTCTTTCATTTTTCTACTATCTCTATCGGTATGTTTTTTCCGAGTGATTATGCTTCATGCACTGAATCCATCTGTCTCAGAATGATTGTGGCTCTGATTGCTGAAAGCGAGTAATTTGGTGCACATACTTTACGAGGACACGGGCCGATATATCATACGTTTTGAACAGTGGTGGTGGCGGAACACATGACTAAAAGAGACTTACGAGCTTTCAGGATTGATCAGAGTGAAATCGGATTAGAACCACGTCCACCTTGCGCCAAATGCAGTTTTGGTCGTGTTTAAACTATTGTTTACTCAAGTTCAATGAGAGATTTACTTTGGGCTCTGGTGCCCATGCAACGTGACACGCGCCCTGGCGCAGAACAGGGCTTGCCGATAGCTCACGCGGGTTTCTCTGACTAATTCGAGACTTCACCATAGAAGAGGGAATGGATCAGATGAGACATCCCCCGGGATCTCTTGTTAATTCTTCCCTCTTCTCGGTAAGCTCGAATTTCTTGCAATGATCATTGGAGATCTCTTCGTGTTCATTCTTCCTTCTCTCAGTATCCAGAGCCCAAATATTTTCTGTGCCCACCCTTCCGCGTTCCCTTTAAATTTTTGTAGCCATACCGTACAAAAATACACTCTGATCTGGGCAGAAAGCTGGCTAAACCAAGGCTAAACAGCGGTTTTGCACCCAATCCTGCTATACTTTCGGTCCCACGTTAGCTCCTAAGTGCCCGGAATCCTCGTTGAACAATTGGATACACCACCTTTTTTTCTGCGCAAGCTAAGGAAAACAATGGCACACAGAACACTTGTCCTATTTTTAGCTGAATTTCACCAACACACTGCTATTAGTATTTCATCACTGATTTATTTGTAGATCCTCTTCTGGACTTGGCGCATCGTTGCGGGTCTTTCCTTCTGGTCAATTCCAATATGTAACGGCTATTGTATTAGAGGGTGAAGTGCATTTGTTTTCCCAATTTTATATGCGGATCAACATGAGATCGGGCACTTAGTCCCCCTGAAATTTTCGTCCCTCCTCCAGTGACCGCTCCAAGTCCGGGGTATCTATTACTGAAGAAGCCCCCGATTATTTTCTGTCTCGATGGATAATGGAAGCGCCTCCTGCTTTAACTGTTTGTTATAAGAAGGATGCGAGATTTCCCAAGTCCAACCAATTCTCTACTTGTATTTTAACAGCCCTTTCGTCCTCACATTCACTTCGACAATGCAGTCTTCATTCAGCCTCTACACGCTCTTCATCGCTTGCCTCGCTCTCGCCTTCTCCGCTGTTGGCATTGCGGTTCCTGTGGAATCGACATCCAGCCTCGAGACGCGTTCCCTTACTGGCAAAGTAAGCCGGTATCTTCACTTGCTCCCTGACAACTTATTCAACTTCATTCAATAGGCGACATGGTTCAATGTTGGTCTCGGCAGCTGCGGCCTGACCAACGTGGATAGTGACTATATCGTCGCTCTCTCCCCAAGCCAGGGTACTCACTGCAACGAGGTAAATATAGCGCCTTTTGCCTGAACCACCTGTCTAAGATCACGCCAATAGAAAATCCGAATTGAAGCAAACGGCGCTAGTGCCACTGCTACTGTCCGCGATACATGCCCCGGCTGTGGCGCCGATGATCTCGGTATGTCGACGTTCATACGTGGAAATATCTATTGGCATGCTAACGATTTTCTTAGACTTGTCGCCGTCTTTGTTCGCTCACTTTGAGTCTTTGGACAAAGGCACCCTCCAGGTTAACTGGTCGTTCGTATGATTGGTTTATCCAACCTGCACACTCGCTTTTTAGATCGAAGCTTTCATTCTTGCGATGATAGTTTGTTCAACGTAGACGTCTCTCTACGATTGCTGGCCTTCCGTATTTAGAGTACACTTGTTGCTACTTCGCTGCGCCTCCAATGACTTGCCTTGGTCTCCATTTTTTTTGATTTCTGTTACCGTGACGTTGAGGTTGAAAAACATCAATTAAGCAATCTGAAAGCATTCAACTAGAATACGTCCATGGCGATCAACGTGCATACTTCTAGTGCGTTCGTTATGGGGATTTGAATCATGAACCGCATCCAATGGGAGAACGCTTGGAAAGCCAGCGGGAGGGACATTTTGATTGAAGATCGCAAGCCGCACCGCCATGTAGGGGTCTAGGCATACTGCCTTGGAATCATATTTCCTTGGGCGGGTTTTCGGATGTGCATGTGCTGAAGAGAGCTACGTTTAATTTTTCCATTACTTCGAGGTAGTAAACACATTACTTCGAGGTAGTAAACAAGATGACTCTAGAATGAAGTCATCAGTAAGGATTTTTTGTGGCCTATATTGCTCCTCGATGTCTTGAGTTTCCTCGTTCGTGAGGTTAACGTGGACGCCTCCTATAGATGAGGCATGTATAGTGGTAAATATAAACTACATTCGAATGTATGAAACGAAGTTCAGCAATGATGTCTTGCAAGCTTTCCAAACTAGTTGTTTCAACGATGAGAGCAGTGACACCTGGAGGAGAATATGATAGCGAGCAAAGGTAAGATAGGCTCAAGAATTATGACGACTAACCTTCTCTGGACAGGCTCCAGGCAATGGCAACCTGGGTCATGCTGATTCCCCGGTTCTTTGCGGCCACTTCGAGATTGAAACAGACGGTTTATTGAGAGAACGCACAAGACTTAATGATTCACGAACCGCTTTAATATTTCTTGAGTACTGCCGGCCCAGAAATCAAAGTCTGCGAATGGGAACCACGAGATACGTCAACGCAGAAGACGCCGAACAGCATAGAACTCACTTTGCTTTGCATTGCATGGACTGAGATTGAATGGGATAAAATTAGTTTTCAAAGAGTATGAGAACGCACATTTCCATGCCAATTAAACGAACCTAGCCAGCCTGAACTACGTCACGCAGAGCTTGCATCTGCGCGCATCTAAGGTCTATGATCATCTTAGTAATATGTTCAAACAACCCACTGTTTCTTCGCTTGGAGTTTCCGGGTCAAAGCGGTGACCTGAAAGAGGAATTGAGATGAAATGAAGATATTCATAGATGCATCAAAGTCGATACATCGCAAAAGATTAATGTAGTCAAGCTGCAGGCGCTTCAAACCATCCGTGACTGCCTTGAAAATGTGCTTTTCGAACAAAAACGTCAACGTCGGGAAGGGAATACAATATGAAGAGGCGAACTTTGCGGTTTCAAAGACCTTGCTGGTCAACCTAACCAATGATATCCAGTGGGCTTTCTCCAGTACTGAAAAACTTGGTTCCAGATTCCAGTGGAATCGTGGAGAAAAACAATATCCGTCATCAGTTAACAACGAGCCTCGTAATTCTATGATATCTGCTCACCTCGATCATCACAACCATGTCTACTCGAGGTAATTTAAGTTGCTTGATAGATTTTCCTAGGATGACCTCAAAGAGGCCTGGTCATTCGAATAAGACTGAAAGGAGTCAGCAGACTCAGAAGCTGAAGTCAGTACATCGATTATCTTGACCGTCTGAATACCGGCATCGCAGCTGCCAAAGAAACCAGTCAAAACCACGTTCTCAAAGTCCACTTTGTCATATGAGATCTGAACATACGCAAGTTCTTCACCAAGAATCTAGTCTTGCCACTCTGGGCTACCCATATTGCAGCGTTTCCAGAATGATTTCCGGAAACTTCAAGCCCGGCTTTCCGAGCTGAACTCAAACCAAAAACATGAGAATTGGGATACAAGAAACCTGGAGGAGGGAAGTACCGTGGGTTATCTCGAGTTTAACTGGGCTAGTCGATGCTATCGCTCAAATGCCTTCAATGACGTGATACTTAGCATGGTCGAGTTGCATGAGCCACATATATACCAGTTCAAGGGGCGGAATTGCCGGCACATGCTGACTTCACTCATGCCCCAGACGACGATTGCAAGAGACCAGTGAGCAGAGAATTCGGTTCCGGTTCAGTCATTTGTTGTGCCGCAGGAAAAAATAAAACACCGTAACCATACATACGTTTGTGTGCCTTACGGTCGACGTGTGTTTAAGGACTCAGGCAGCCCGACCCTCCCCTGGGACAGATCACATGATGTGAAGATTAGATTATAGATTAGATGGGCTAAATA
>JABCKG010007689.1:0-27564 GCA_018851835.1 Hypsizygus ulmarius | reverse complement strand
TGCAGTGCTGTGCAAGAGGCAGTGTCAGGAGCACTGGAGACGAATCTAGGAGTCTAGAGACGAGACCAGGAGCAATTCTAACATTATGTCCTGCTGCTATTAAATACTGGAGGTGGATCTCATCCGCTAGCTTCAAATTCAATATTGATGTCCTTGTATGCATTCTGCTGGAAATATTCGAACAGGTTTGATGTCTGGAGGTGCATTCTAGTATGTGATTGTGAGATCACCAATCAATAACTGATTCAGAAATTGCTTACTTCTAGCAATCTAGGATGTCTGCATGCAAGGTGTCATATACAAGATGTTGTGCTGGATAGTAATCTGGCTGCTTGGTATCCTTGACTTTTCTTCTGAGAAGAACATTTGCAGAACAAAATGAGGAGAGATCATCTGCCTCGGTTGAATCTCAATGTGTGCTGATTATGCATTCAAGATCTGCCCAACCCATATGCCATAATTGGATCAGGGGAAGCACCCATCCATATCGCGTATATCCATGTGGGCAAGAAGCCATAAATTTCTTCAATGTTCGTAGCTTCTCCACAGTGGACTGATCTCCACCAATTATAACCAGAAGCTTCTCAACCTCATCCTTGGGCATATTGAGTTGGTTGACCAGAAGATCATAAAAGACCTTCACATTTTCTGCTGTAACTCCTTCATTGTAATTGGAGCTTGCAAGAGGATGAATGCCTGTTTTCTGGCCTCTCCACATGTGATGGACTGCCAAGGTGGTACAAAAACAGAGCCTAACAAAGTCGTAATGCTGTGCCAACTCTGGTGCTGCATCAACAAGGAAGTTCAAGCAGTGAAGTGCAAGAATCACATTGAGCGAGGTCCAATCGATACAGTTGTAGAGAACTTCGAGGTTCAGGTGTATTCTCCTTTGTTTGTCATGTGCTTTTTGAGCTCGTTAATGTTGAATGCTTTCTCGATGTCACAGTCTTCCACTTCAACAAATGTTGCTGCAGTCCTATTGAGTACTATATCTCTTTGACCTAAGTCTGGCTCCCATGCATGAGCCATCCGGTTGATATTATCATAAATAAGGAGGAAGGCACGATGGCATGCCTTCTCACATATGCTCTTTACCACTGAAGCAGATAGTGCTTGAAGTAAGTCGAGAACTGTCATATATGCCACAGAAGATCTGATGCAGCTCAAAATCGAGTAGACACCATGTGGTGCCATATGAGCAAAGAGCCAAACTCCAATGATCTTCTGGAAAGTGGTAAACTAGAGGTTTTGAGCATTTATAAGAATGAGAAAAACAACAAGAGCCATCTACATGGGTAGTCAATTAGAGCAGACAGTTCTCAAATAGAAGGCAGTCACTTACAACCAATAGATTACAATGATTTCTACCCCTTCCTGATAGTGGAGGAGTTGAGAGATATTCAACATAAGAACCCGTTGATTCTGTTTTGAGATGGGCAAAGGAACTTCAGAACAGCAGCAGACACGAGAAAACATAAAATAGTCGGGCCTTTCATTTCAAAGACTGCTAGTACATTTTCCATCAAGAAGTTCAAGATGAAATCCCAGGAGGCTTTCTTGTTTGCTTGATGAAACTCCTCTGATGATACAACATCTGCCTCCTTATCAACCAGCTTCTCTACTTTCTCAATGGCCCATTGCTCGAGATGGTGGCATGCCATGAGTTTCAGATCTTGGCGTGTGGCTTGTGTTTCTGTGGCAGAACAGCTGGGAGTATTCCTTGCAATTATGGAGATACTGTACCTATGTGAATACACCATCTCTACAATTTGGTGGGCTTGTACTGTGGACCGGCCACCAAGAAATGCAGAGAACCTATCCATTTGTTTAGGAAAAGAACATGGCTGATTCTTGTTCACTACCAAGTCTTAACAGCCAATGGGATGGAAGTCTGCCCACTGATTTCCTCCTTTCATATTCAGAACAAGCTTTTTACGTCCAAGAACGTAAGAATTGCAGCATGTATGTGGGCGATATCATTCATGCCTTGAAATCCCCGTATCGCATGATTGAGTTAGTGTCTTCGTGAAGAATCATTTCATGTTCGCTTGCAGCTGCCCATCCCGCCGAGCATGCATGAGTCATCTTCTGTCGCTGACCATCAGATAGTAAAGCTCTGACTTGGCACGATAGAAATCGGTTCTCAAACAGAAGATTAATTCTACTAACTGCAATGCAATCTCGGACATCCTGCATCGATCTCTATTCATCCCCAGTTCTTGTTTATTATTTGCAATTGGCCAGACCCACGAGTTTCCAGTACTTTTTTAAGAATTGTCTAACCTCCGTGTCTGCCATATGTTTGAGACACTCGTTCACTTATTTCGCTCATCCTGCATATTATCAGTCAAATATCCCACCTCATTGCCTTCCTATTAATTATCACTACTTCCTGCGGTGAGTGAAATTTGGGAATCTGCTAGGCCCCTGGTCTCTCTGATGCTTTGCTTCTGTATTTCATTTATTTAGACATCGCTCCAATGGCCATTGAATTTACAGGATGCCAGACATCCATGGACATTACACATTTTCGACTCACTCACACAGAAGTTCTCGATATGTGCTCCCAAATCTCCAATACCTCTGAACATGACGAGAAACTCTTCCTTGTCCTCGCCCTCATACACCACAGTGGCATCGTCCACATAAACAATATGATTTTGGGTTCCACTGGGCCCGCTGAGGATGGTCCAGCATTCTCTCATCATGAAGCCGTGGTCGTTACTGCTGACACTTGCTCTCTACTCCTACCTCCTCATATAAGCCATGGGCATAGTATTGAACATCCTGTCATCCTTCGTCAGACAGGCGCCATTGATGACTCCGCTCGTGCAATGAGCCGCTATCTTGAATCTCGTGATAGCGCTTTCCCACTCACTTCAGAGCTGTGGCTCTGCCAAAATGGTGCATTGCCAACGTACCCCTGGTTTGAACGTTGTCTTTCCCAGTTTACCACCACCCGTATCACTGCTCATGATTTGAGGCGAGGCAGCACACAATATTGTTTCCGGGTTCCCATGGACCTTGATTTGGTCGAACAGATGGATAGCTGGGACTCGGCCCTCGACTTCGGCCTGTTTCCCATTATTCTGATACGCCTTTTGACGCACTCTTCGACGCACCAAGCCTTTAGATGCCTTCTCGCGTAGTGGTGTAGTGGCTGAGTGCGGAGTTTCAATATCCTGGAACAAAACCTGCTTTCGTCTTCCAACGACATCATTTTTAGACATCCATGACTCTGCAACAACTTTGATCTCATCAACCTATCAACCTATCAGTTCATTTCCCATTTTCTATCTCATGTTTCGCCAGTCGGCGACCAGTTTCGTGTACACACCTAACATCACACATAATGTTGCTTTAGGATACATTGCATAGGTTGATCCTTAGCTCTTGTCAGTTACCTACATGGCATACCAAAAACCAACATCATAGTGATTACTACGAGTTCAATTTGTTCAAAAATGTTGAATGATGTCTTAACACCCAAGGATCCCATCATCTTCTTCGTGCAAAAATCAACTCTGCTTCAGTCCACCAAGTGTGTACTTGTTGATTTTGTCTGCAGCTCCAACACGCTAAATTCCACTTTTCCCATATCCCTTTTCTTTCTCGCATCCATCATATGTCGATAGAATCCTGACAAACTCATTAGATGCAAGTAGTTTACAGTTATTTTAATGAAGTCTCAAGTAGAACTGCGGGGTTTAATTTGACAATTGCTTTCCCAACATAACAAGGAGGTTCCCTGCTCCGATCATGATGGCTACTATGAGAGGAGTGGCACGGGCAAAATAACAGGGAACGAGGAGGATCCGAGGGGGAATCCTCCTTATTGCTAATGTATCTAGGCAATCTCATCGCCTCCTCACTGTTCGCAATGTCAATCCATGCCCGCATCTCTCAGGGTTGGCCAGTGCTCTGCCCCACTTGCAGATACCGTCACCACTTTGTCCTGCTTACCATCCCTGTGTACCCCTCTCTAACTTCTACTTCTGCTGGCCCGCTGCAATGGAGGGTGTGCTGGAAACAGGGGAGCGAGTTTTATTCTGATTTAGTAAATGGTACACTTTGATTGTCGGCAGTGGACGAAGGGCGCAACAGATTAGACGCTGAAGGCCCAGAAGTGAAATGTCGTACTGAGATTAACTCGGTCGCAGCGGTATTAAATGGGCTTGGTTTGTTCCCCATAGAAGGGCGACGATAGCTACCTGAGTTCTGATTCTACCGTCGCTCCCGATCATGTAGCGTACCCTAAGGAATTGTCATCCAATCCTCGACTACAAGGAAATATTATGAAGCCACGTACCTCCACATAAAAGTGTCAAGGGTACTTGGCTTTTTTGGGCAACTGCTCGGTCTTACGCAATAGCAAGCGTCTGCTCGCCTCTGCATGATTTAGAAAGCATAATTTTTAGTTTTGGTGGCTTACATATAAAATGTGAAACAAAGTGGTCACAGAGCCTTCGTCTAGTGTCCACCTCGTCTTCCACCATCGTTCAATATGGCCCGAACGAAAGATTCTACCACAAACAAGCGAGGTTCTAGAAAAAAGCAATCCGGCACAACTGCGGCAGCAAGCGCACCTAGTATCCAAGGTCTACGGGACCTCCAGGCATCCAATTGCGAAGAGTTCGGCAAGGCGAAACAGACCAGGAAGAACTACTTGAGCTATATAGAGCACGGAAAGAAATTCCTACGATTGATGATCATTGCGCGTCGAGCTAACGAGGCCAATGGAGTCGAAGAGGATGATATCGATACCGACCTCCTTGAAAAGGCGTTCGACAAACCCCCAAACAAGTATTCCGTTCAAGCGCTTGAGCTTTTCTTGACCCAAAAATGCTTCACTGAGGGTTGCAGCAAACAGACTGCGGGAGGCATACAGGCAGCTTTCTGCTATATGTGGGATAATATGTGAGTGCCGCGCTTCTGATTGAGCGAATTTTTAACCTACTGGCACTTCTAGGGACGACCAAACTTATGCAGGCCAATACATGTACCACAAAGCAACAGATACAGTCACCGGCTGTCCGGCGAGAGCCGCCTCCGTCAAGAACATAGTCAAGACCATTTTGACCAGAGCCAGAGTCCAAGGTTCAGCTGCGAGTCGATACCATGCAGAAGCCATGTTACTTCCAGAGTTGACGCAATTCATGGAATGCTCGGAGAGGGAGTGTTCATCTGAATCTCTCAAAGCAGATCCCAAAACCGATGCAGAGCTAAAAAATGCTCTCAAACATGGCATGATGAGAGCATTTGCGTCGACTGGAGAGACATTATGGACAAGGTGCCTAGATTGTATCCCAATTTAGTCACAACCACACGGCTAACCTGATAACTGTTATAGAAACTTTGAGTTGTGCGGACTGCAGGCTCGTAACATCACTTGGGGTCTGGTTGGTCGAGCGCCAGCCTGTTCCCCGTACTTCACCGTCTTTGTGGAGAATCGTAAAGGGTGGCAACAAAAGCAAGGCTTTGATGGCCCGCTTGAGAGTGAGTCCTTGGTCCTTCTTCCGTCCTGTGACTCCTGTCAACCATGTGGCGTGGCGCCTGTGCTGAACATCTACTTCAGGCAACCACTACGATATCTACCCTCAGGACGTTCCAGCCATGGACATGTATACGCACCTACACAGATGGGTAGATTATCTTCAACGCCGCATAGGACGGCCTCTTGCACCAGACGACTATATATTTCCCTACATCTCGCCCAATGGGACGATCGACCTTACACGCGAGATGACACATGACGTGCTTCAGAAGATCCTCACTGAGTTCGCGGAGAAGGCTGGCTTAACGAAGGAGTATTCAACCCACTGCTTCAGAAGGGGAGGCGCTCAATATAGATTTATGTATGCTCCCCTCAGGCAGCGATGGTCATTGAGTGCAGTACGTTGGTGGGGCGGCTGGGCAATCGGGGAACATGTGAGTTCTATTGTTCATTTGCAGCTATATCGAGTAATTTGATGTGACATTTCATAGGTGGATACGCTCATGAAGTATTTGATCGATTCTCTTCAAAGTTACGAGTCTTCGTTCAAGGACATGCTGTGCCCCACAGGGCCGAGTCAAGCTACAGTCAGTTTCATGGGCGACGGCGCGGATTTTCAGCCTGTTACTTCCGGTGAATTCCGCGCATTCACCGAAGCTGTCCTGGCGAAACAAAGCGCTGCTGTTGCTGCTGCTCCTCCACCTCCACCACCACCACCACCACCTCCACCTCCAGTATTGCACCACCCTGCGGCTATATGCTCACACTACTGCTATCAACAATTTTTCCCTCCGCACAATTCACCCGACGCCTTCGACTTCTCCCTTGCGCAGCAGTTTCCGAACCCACCTTGTCCTGGCACAGCGCTCCAAGGAGTGCCACCACTCTCCGTCTCCACCACCGGGCAAGTATCACTGGGACCCTCGCGAATTAATAATGCTGGTGCTCCATTTCACGGCCAGCGTTCCGTTAGCCAGAATCCCCAAGTGGCATCCATGGACCCTGATCAGGAAAACCAGTACATCACACAGTTGGGATCAATTCCTTTCTTGGGTCGTGGAAAGCTAGGCTGGCGCAAGGCACTGCGCCAATATCAGGAGGTGGATCCGCAAACTGGGCTCGCTCTCAAAGACTGGCCAGTTGAATGGTACACAGGCAGGCAGAAGGCAAAGATGGCCTCGAATCGAACCAAACGCAAGACAATATACGATGAATATCAGTTGTGAGTCACCGCAGCGCCATATAGCAATGCACTTGATGGACATATACTGATGAATTTGCAGGCTTGGTGGAACTGACGATCAGTTTCTCGCCATTTATCCAGACGCGGATAATAAATCCCTCACTGATATTGTGGATGCCATTCGGGATCGCCACAGCCGTCGTCGTCGAAGCAAGAATGGGACACCGGGAGAAAGAGCTATGAGAGGCTCTCGATCGGAGTTGTAGCAGGACCTGACTGCAGTCGTCGCAAAAATCACCACCTTGTTCCATAGTATTGCTCCATTTTTTGAACCACAATTTGACTTGTTATCTTTTATCTCTTGAAATATAGTCCTTGAACGATAGTTGTATACTGGCTAATATACATATGATGATTGTTGTGGGGTAGCAAAGTGTTCCTCGAATTATGCTGAGTTTAAGTTGTCGAAATTGGTGACATCACAGGGAATCTTTGAATGGCCCAAGCAATATTGATGTCGGGTTCATTCCTGCAGACGTCCATCATCATGACCTCCCACGTTTGAAGGATACGGCAAGCAAGAAAATATGGGCTTGGCACATGCGAGCATAGATATTGGAGTATCCCCCTCATGCGCATCCGAGTCTCTTGTCTTACAATGTCTGACGATGACGCTAAGACCCGAGTTTGCTTTCTGGCTCACTCCTTCACCAAAATATAACCGCCATAGCCATGGGTATCAATGGATTGTGGAAGGTGTGTTTTCGGAATGGAATAGTAGATGTAGTGGTAACTCACCAATCGGCGACTTGTAGAAGTTAGCGCCTGCCAGTATGGAGTGCTCGTTGCTGAATCTGGTCACCATCGAAGGGTTTTGCCCAAACCAAGCAAAGGGTGTTTTTGTGCTCGGTGTCGATGCTAGGCATGTTTTTTGTATTCTTCTATGTGGGCATCACTGAATCTTCCACCAGCCTTTGGATCGACAGTTGTCAAGCTGCATTTCAAGGCGCCACAATTCATACTCATTCTGGAGAGAACCCTGAACTTCGGGCATTCTTTTTCAAGCTCTGTCAATATCTCAAACTACCTGTCGTCCTCGTTTTTGTCCTCGATGGCCCAGGGCGACCCGCAATCAAGCGTAATCGTAAGGTCAGAACAGAGCCAATCTGGATGACGACATATATCACAGAGCTTGTGGATGCCTTTGGTTTCTATACACATCAGGTAAGGGTTTGCTCTGTCAACAGCATTTCAACATCAACAGCTTGACAACCTAGGCTCCTGGCGAGGCTGAGGCGGAACTCGCAAAGCTGAACAGCTTGGGGATGATAGATGCAATCTTAACAGATGACTCGGACACATTCATCTTTGGGGGAGAATGCATTATACGCAGGTTCAGCTTCGTGATTTTTATTCTCTTTTCCTTCCACGCTGAATCACCATACCCTTCAGACCATCCAAGTCTGACAGCTTCGACAGGGTTGTTTTGTACACGGCCGATTTGATCCATTGGTCTGATGATGTTGGAATGACTCGAGGTGGTCTTCTCTTATTTGCCTTGCTGGCCGGTGGGGACTATGACAGTGGACTTGGTTCTTGTGGCCCAACGGCTGCTCACTCTCTTGCTCGTTGTGGATTTGGTGACGAACTACTGAATGCAATAGAAGATGAATCACTTTCTGGGACCGCTTTACAGCAGTTCCTTTGCACCTGGCGGGAGAAACTGCGGATGGAGCTCACATTCAATTCACATGGTCTTCTCAAGTACCGAAATCCTGCCCTGGCCGAGAAAATCACCGACACATTTCCGGATCTTACAGTTCTCAGACAGTACCTTGACCTACTCACATCCTGGTCTTCGCTGCCTGGGCACCAGATACCAGATGCTGCACAATGGAGAGGGTGTGAGCCAAGTATTCCTAAACTCACCCTATTCTGTGTGCAACGGTTTGGATGGGGCAACGATTTCATGATTGTGAAGCGCTTCCGAGCAAACCTCTGGGAAGGAGTTGCTTTTCAGATGATGTGTTCAGTAAATTCAATCTCCTATCTTTCCTCGCATGTATAACTGAAAGTCCTTGCATCAGTCACTTCTTTTGTATGACGCCAAGAGACGGCTTCTGGCAACGCTGGCAACAAACGCCATGGTTCTGTCGCAAAGCAGCAGTAAGACACTGGTATCAAGCACCACACCCTCACGCCACCTCACGATCACGACGAATAATTTTCAATTATTGATGGGAGAACCCTGGGCTAACATTTGCAACCCCGACCAACACACTGCGGCACTGCATGTCCCAAATCACATTCTCAAGTGCACTGTTCTGTCCATTATCCCAGACCAACTCAAAGGGGAAAAACAATGTTCGAACCGTGAGGTCTGACTCTATTTCTTTTCATTATACATGCTTTCTAAATTCAAACTTTAGAGTTTGGCCACTATCCGCAGCTCTGCTCAAGGGTCGACGATCATTGCGAACGTCATTGAAATCAGTGATGACGATTCTGTTGTAGAGGCCGGCCCAAGTCATTGTACGGCCGAAAGTGGCGGATGTGGGAAAAATTGCGATGTTATAGAACTCACAGACTCGGAAGGGGAGTCAATAATCGACCTGACTGAGTCTATCCCATCCGTGTTGTTCGACGAACCTGTCATGGAGACGGGGAAGGACGGGATGAGGTGAGTTGAGTAGGTCAAACTAGATACAGTACCTTTTCTTTATTGCTATTTCTTATCACGTACACGCCTCATTTTCACCAGAATCTTACATTTGCAACTTCTTCTGTCTACGACGCGGGACAGATATCCTTGGAGCTTCATATCATTCTGATCATGAAAAGCTCTTACTATCAGTCGTGCAATATTAATATTGCATGTGTATTTGAATAACGTGACACTGAACAACGTGACACTGGAAACAGTTTGAACGTTGAACGTTGAACTTCGACTTGCTCCAAGGTCTTCCATCCAAACAACACTCATCCCGTTTCAGTGTCGCAATGCTGGGATGCCTGTCAAGCTGGGCATCTCTAGGTATACGTGGAGTCCTGCATCTGGCCAATTTCTTACTGTATGTGCCTCCATATCCTGGACCGACCATGCACATTTCTAACACATTCCTGAAGGAGTCTCGTTGTTTTAGGAAGCACATGGCAGCACGTCCACGGAGCCGTTTGGATAGAAATCTGGTTGGGGTTAGAGGTGTCCCTGTTTCCTTCGCCGTTATTTTCTGCAAGTGCCTTACCACCTTTGTTTACATTCAAAGAATAGCCACATTGACTCAACCTAACAATGCAATATCAGAGCTGCTAGGTCAGCCATATCACTGGTAAGCATTGAGCCTTTCACAGCGTTCTTCTTTGATGATGTATTGTTAGCATTTCGAGCTGGGAGCAATTCCCTTTCGATAGGCAGGGTATCATTGATATGCCTTGCTCGCTTGGATTAAAAGTCCGTCACAAACTGGTTCAGAAGAATAAATGCCTCGTCTGCTGGTCCTCGGAGAACTGTGGCACAACAAAGCGGACTGACCTTAATCGCATTTTCGCTCTCACACTGGGCTTACCCGACGCACGGTACTACCGTGAACAATTCCGGCTCGCATAAGAATACAAGGACTGGTCGACCATCGTGTACATCCTCGACGGCGCCTACAAAACGCTGCACCTAATCGCCGCCACCAAGGATGAGTGCAGGATGTAGGATACGATACTGCGGTGGATACAATACTGCGGTGGCTGCACGCGGTGCGTCAGGAGCTGATGAGTGGGCCAGGGAACATTGAGGTGCGAGAGACTATGTGGGAGAAGCAGCACTGGAATATGCAGATGAGGAGCGGGAGCTGTGTAATAGGGTTCGATATTAATTTGAGGCTTTTCAAGGTGGGTGGTTTGATTTCTGCGTTCTTCAGTCGTGTGATGCTGATACTGACATGTTCGGTGTGGTGTAGCAAGGGCGACATGCAGAACAGGACTTACCTCGAGTTTAAGGATTTCCGCCGCTTCGTCAAGCGGCTCAAGAGCCGTCCCCCGAGATCGATAGCTATACGAGAAGCTTCGCGCCCATGGTGGAGGTGTTTTCATTTTCGCGGTGTTTGAGAGGTTCATGCGGGAGAAGCAAAAGGTGATGGTTGAAATCATGGGAATGGAATTTGAATACTGATCTTTTAGAATCAGCTTTTCGCAGTCCTGCCTAACCTATAATGAGCTCTAAGTCATATTTGAGCGGTGCTCAGAGCCTACACCCATTAGTATTGGTCCCGCCACACCTGTCGCATCCTCTCCATCCACCGTTCCCCCAGCGAACGATAAACCCCCAGGACATCTCTTCTTTTCCAACGATTTGGCATGCACTGATCAGCACGGGGGAATACACCACGATATGACGCGTCCTTTAGCAGAATATTACATCTCCTCATCGCACAATACATTCCTCATTGGACACCAGCTGGCGGGCATAAGTACGATCAAGCTATTGTATAGTTGTCGTAGTGTCGAGCGTGCGCTTGTCTCTTTCATACTTTCCAAAACCCAACACTGACACCCCCCTCTCCCCTTTTCCCTCCACAGTAGATTTATATCATGCTGACTCGCCCTCCGAGCCACAGTTCTTCCATGGCAAAACTTTAAGTCCGAAGTCTCCCTACGTGAAGTCTGCCCCGCCATTGCGAAATATGGATTCGTCATGTCGCCATACCTGATCATCATCTCTGCCGAGGTGCATTGTGCGCTCACAGGCAGGATGCAATTGCACGGATCATGGGGAGGTGTTTGGCGAGCGGCTTGCACCACTGGCACGAAAGAGGTGTTTCAGTCTCCCAACCACTGCTCCCGCACGGCTCCGGTTATTGACCGCCTTCTGAGTGCGGAATTGCTCAAGGGGCGTATCCTGCTGAAAGTGAAGAATTTGTACCTTGCACAGCAGTACCGCAAGGATTCAGGGAGCAGCATGGATGAGTGTTCGGCAGAGAGTAGCACGTCGGCTTCGGCTTCGGCATCGGCATCGGATTCGGATGCTGTGGGGTGTTTGAGGTTGGTGGGTGAGGGGGCGGGAGTGGAGGGAAAGGGGTTAACGGGAGACAGGACAAAGTGGCTAAGCAAGAGAAAGCGGGAAAAGAAAGGGATGGGTAGGAGGAGGAAAGAGAGCGATACAGTGAAAGGTTTGTGTCTTCTCCCATTCTTTTGCTTTGTTCGTGCATATTCCCTGACAAAAATATCAACACAGAACCAGAGTTCAGAGAAGAACTCCTTAAAGCAGGCTCAGACGTCTTCTTGAGCGTGCGCACTGCTGGGATGTCGTCTTCGTGCTTTCGTCAGTGGCGAGCTTGCAGCGCAAGCAGAAGCCGGGGTCGTTGCCCATGGCCATGCCAATTTGGACTTCGAGATCGGTGTCGGGGTCGGGTGCAGCGTCGGGAGCATCGTCTTCGTTGCTCGCGTAGACTGTTTCGGACACCAGGCTGTGCTTGCCGCGTCACCGTCCCAGATGCAGTCGCCCTTTACTTCCGCAATTTACCATCCCCGCACTACGGAGCCCAAAGACGCTGACACTCCCCCTTTTAGTTTCACACCACTTCCTCGGACGTCTTCGTCTTCCTCTTTACTTACTGCACCTACATCCACACCCACGGCCCCGGTGTCGACATCCATTCTTTTCCTTTACACCCCCCCAAGCCCCTCCGTCCCCCCCCCCCCCCCAACGAATGTCAGCAACGGCGAAGCCTAAGATGTCGGCCATATGCCTCTCCCCCATGTCTACACCGTCGGCATCAAGTTGAGGGGGATTAGTCTACACCCCCGACCACATGTTCTCTTCTCTGAGACCGTCGCGAACCGCATGCTCATGTCCTATTATTCTTCCCCCTCCCCTTCTTCGTGCGCCTGTCGGGAGTGGGAGCGGGAGCGGGATGTTAGATCTCATCAAGCATTGTAGGACACACCTTGTGAGGTTGTATCTGAAGGGAATGAGATTAAACTCGATGAAGTATGAGTCACATAGGTATCAGAGCCCAGGCCCCCAGCTCATTGTGATTACCCTGCAGGCGAGCCTGCCGTGTTGCGCGTGACGAGTAAGATGTGTGTCAGTAGTACGATATCTCAGGCGACCTGGGCAGGCGTGGCTACATAGCACGACGCTGGATCGAGGCGTGGAAGACAAAGTTATTTGTCTCAAGGTCTCTACTTCTTTCTTTCCTACAACACCGCGCAATTACCTGACCGTGATCGCCATCCAGAATCTGACCTCTGAATCCCCCCCCGCCCCTCCCAGCATAAACCTGCATAGGCTCAACCCCAAAGGGAGCCAACCATTTTGAGCCGGACATCATAGCATGAGCAACGAAGGGCGTCTTAACATTTGTCAAGTGCAGGCCGGAGTAAGAGGGTCTGTTGCAGCTGTTCATACATGGAGATATACTGCCGACCTCCGCCGACCTCCGCCTTCTCTCTGTATGGCTTCCTCACCTTCCTCAACAACAGCAGGGTGGATACTTTCGGGCTTAGTTTGATGCTCTGTCTCGTCTTCCCCAGCTTCTCGAGGAGGCATCGGGGTTCTTGAACCCCATTATTCAGAGGGACCTCGACCTCTCTAACTCGTGACCCCATCTGTCGTCCGTGCGTCAGGCCAAAGTTCAGAATACCCATTCGCAATTTTCTTTATCGAGTTTATCACCTTCAGGGATGATGGAGTTCCCGAAACTAATTCTACGTCTCCCTTCCTTGCTACGGAGCAACACCTGTCGTCAATGAAAAAGACGGTTGTTCACCTCCTAAGGAAACATTTTACAAGTACGTGAACTCCCTTTGAGTTGTCGCAAAGTCTGACTACCTCTGCAGTCTTGCTCTTGTGGTTCCTAGTGTCCTGGAAGGGGCCACGAAATCCCGTGTCGAGACACAAGCACGAGTCACAGTGAAGTCGCAGATGGTAGTTCGCCCTCTGACCCTTACAAATACGACCGCGTTGGATCAAGAAAATGGCTCAAGCTACCCCAGAGTACGCCCACCAGGAGGAGGACGCGTAAGCAAGGAAAGATTGGTCCGGTCAAACCCATGTCTCTTCGCATTCGCATTTGCATTCGTCTGGCATCTTCATAGAGCCTGATCCACAATTCTTTCCCTCTCAGCAACCGTCATATGTGTCTCATCGCCCCACAATAGTGTGTTGAGCTGCTCGAACTGTCAATCCCGCAAAGTGTAAGTACAAATCACTTTGATTTCTACTATATCTAACTGGTATTCTAGGCCAAACACGTTGCCAAGAAACTTGCGGCCCGCGTGAGACCAGCGCGTCTGGTACCGATTCCACCGCTGATTCAACCTCGACTAGTTTCTCGAAGGGCAGGCAAACTGAAGATAGGCCCTGAAGTCACGATCAAGGCTGCAGCGGTGGAACAGTTCTGTGCTGTGGTGGGCAACCAGGGAGCGTTGTTCAAGACTGTCCAGAATGACAATGTGCAGGCCCCCATGGACTTCGCCATCGTCACCGGTTGGCAGGTATGTGATTTTCTCTTTCTTAGGAGCAATGACTCTAATAAAGTCTCGCCAGGCAATCATGAAGTCAATCCTCCCAGCGGCTATTGACAGAGATCTCCTCAAGCTTGTCCACCTCTCGAATGGCTTCTGCATGGTCGACGGTGCGAATCCTCTGCAAGTCAGTGATGTTTGCAAGGTGGAAGTTCGCATTGTCTCTGTCAGCAATGCGAATGAAGGCAAGATTGTCCAAGTCAAAGGATATGTCTATCACGCAGGCAAGAGGGTAATCGAAGTTGTGCCGGCCTTCCTATTTCGTGGCCGTTTTGTCGATTATGAGAATACTTTTGAGACTACGGAGGAGCCGGATTACAGTG
Organism: Hypsizygus ulmarius; assembly: GCA_018851835.1. Taxonomy (NCBI): domain Eukaryota; kingdom Fungi; phylum Basidiomycota; class Agaricomycetes; order Agaricales; family Lyophyllaceae; genus Hypsizygus; species Hypsizygus ulmarius. Next base: position 13,046 of record JABCKG010007689.1, on the reverse strand, counting down.
TCCTTCTCGAAACTGACGCCGCTGTCAGAGTTCTTCAATCGAAGGAGTGATTTGAATGGGACGACGCGTCGAAGCCTTTGCTGGTGGGAACCTCCCTACTCTTCCGCATTCAGTCCCAGGTTTCGTTCAAGGACGAGACATCCTATAGAAATGTTTCTGTGTCTGGCGACATCTTTGTTCGCAACCAACTCAAAGTCCTCGTCAAAGTCGGCACCATGGACTTCCAACAAGATGACTCTCAAGGCAATCCGGTCCTCCCTCACATTCAGCGTCATGGATCCCCGGAAGGCATCGTAAAACCCCTGCCGAATGATGGCTATACTCTGACGAACACGGAAGACAGCACACTCTTCAACTCTCCTCTCACCAACGAGCCCTACTCCAAGGTTCCCGGTGATTTCAATCCCATTCACGTCAATTCGTACTTCTCAGATTACGCCTCCCTTCCCGGGACGATCACGCATGGACTGTGGTCAAGTGCCGCTACCCGTCGTTATGTCGAAAGCGTTGTGGCTCAAGGCCATCCTGATCGTGTTCTTGCGTAAATTCTATCAACTTTCAGATGTCCACCTTGCTGACAGTATTCTTAGATACAATGTCTCCTTCGTCGGCATGGTCTTGCCTAATAACGAACTCAGCGTCAAGATTCGCCACACGGGCATGCGCGACGGCAACATCGTAGTGAAGATTCAAACCCCAATGCTCGAGGCGAAAAGGTAATTGACGACTCAGCTGAAATGTCGCAACCTACCACCGTCTATATCTTTACGGTATGGACCTATACAATAGCTCTCCTGCTGCACGTGCTATATGGGAAGGCGCAGATGCTCATCTCTTGGCTGTACCCGGCTTTTCGATCATCGAGATTGTGAAGGACAATCCAAAGATGAAGACGATTCACTTCGGTGATATCAAAGGGCAGGCAGTTCGCCAGCGGTACATGGATATGATGTACGACACTATGGACAAGGATGGCAATGTCAAGACGCTCCCCCTTTTCGCTGATATCGATGCTCGGACGCCTAAATACACTTTCAGCCACCCGGCTGGTGTCTTATCTGCCACGCAGTTCGCGCAAATCACCCTCGTCATCACGGAGAAGGCCGCTTTCAAGGACATGCGCGTGAAGGGTTTTGTCCAGAAGGATTGCGCATTTGTAGGTCACTCCCTTGGCGAGTACTCTGCGCTGGCCTCCATTGCTGATGTCCTCCCGATATCTGCTCTTGTGGACGTGATCTTCTATCACGGTATCACTGTGCAGCGAGCCGTTGAGCACGACTCGCAAAATCGTTCCAACTATGTGATGTGTGCGATCAACCCGAGTCGCATCTCGAAGACATTCAGTGGTGCTACTTTGAGGGAGGTCGTGGACAGTATTGCGTTGATCTCAGGTTCTCTTCTCGAGATTGTCAACTACAGAGGTAAGCTTTCCTCGTTTCGGTTTTGTATTTTCAAATAACCATTTCATAGGGACAACAATATGTCTGTGCCCGCGAGCTTGTTGCGCTGCAGATGATGACAAATGTCTTGAACTACCTGAAGGTCCAGAAGATCGACATCGCCAAGGTCCGCCCTCCCATTCTTGGAGGTTGATAATATACTAATCTGACTTGCAGCTCACGGGAAACATACACCGTCGAGAAAGTAAAGGAGATGCTTGGCGATATTGTCAAGTCATGCCACCGAGCGGCACAGGAGCAGCAAAAGGCTGAGGGGTACCTCAAGCTAGAGCGTGGATTTGCTACTATTCCTCTCCCCGGAATTGATGTTCTGTTCCGCTCGCGCTACCTCTGGGCCGGTGTAATGCCATTCCGTGCTTGTAAGTTACATGTTTTCTATGTCAAACTCAGGTTATCATGTACGCAATCCAGATGTGTCGAAGAAAATCAACCCTAGGCATCTCAATCCTGATATGCTTGTCGGGAAATATATTCCCAATCTTATTGCCAAACCGTTCGACCTCCACCAGGAATATGCTCAAGTTATCTACGACCAGACCTCCTTGCCCCGTCTTGACAAAGTGCTGAAGAAGTGGCATAGAGCAACGGCAAAAGCTCACTTATATTATCCTCGTTGAGCTCTTGGCTTATCAGTTCACCTCGCCTGTTCGTTGGATCGAGACACAGGATCGTCTGTTTACAGAATTCAATTTTGAACGTTTAATCGAGTTGGGCCCCCTCTCCGACCCTCACTGGTATGGCAACACGTATGGCGAAGTACAAAACTAGCGGTGATTCCATCAGTCACTCGAGGACCATTCTCTGCTACGCGAAGAACGTCAAGGAGATCTACTATCAGTACGAGGACAAGCTGGAGGCGCCCGCTATGCAGGACATTCCGTCCAGCAGGACTCGCTTCTGCAGTGCAGGCGGTGCCCATTGCCGTCGCTGCTGCTCCATCTGGGCCTGTTGCTTCGGTCGAGGATGCCCCCGTCAAAGCGATCGACATCCTCAGCGTCATAGTTTCTCAGAAGCTCAAGAAACGTGTCGACAAGGTTCCCCTCAGTAAATCCATCAAAGATCTTGTTGGTGGCAAGTCCACACTGCAAAACGAGATTCTTGGAGAGTTTGCCTCTGCGCCGGAGAAGGGTGAGTGAGGAGCTTCCTCTCGAGGAGCTTGGGTCTGCGCTGTCATCGGGTTTCAACGGATCGCTCGGGAAGTATAGCAACGGCCTTGTCTTGCGCGTTATCGGGGGCAAGATGCCTGGTGTTTCAATGCGTCCACGATCAAATCCTATCTCGCCAAGACCTGGAGCCTTGGTCCCTCTCGTTCCGATGCTGTCCTTCTTTTAGCAACAACTTTGGCGCCTCCAAAGCGTCTCTCTTCGGAGCCCGAAGCAAAGACCTGGCTGGATGGTATCGTCTCCATCTACGCACGACGTGCCGGCATCTCCCTCTCTGCACCGGGTGCTAGTTCGACGGGTGGTGGCTCTGCGGAGGCCATGATCAACAGCGAGGAGTTCCTGAAGTTCCAGGCTGAACAGCAGCGGTTCGCTGCCCAGCATATCGAGCACTACATGCGCTACTTGGGGCGTGATTCCCGTGCAGGCAAAACTGCTCTCGACCAGGAGAAGGCCACGACGGCTGTACTCCAAGCCAGGCTCGACAGCATCACGAAGGAGCATGGTGACTTGTATATTGACGGGATCCAGCCCCGCTTCGACCCATTGAAAGCTCGACATTTCGACTCTTCGTGGAATTGGGTCCGACAAGATGCCCTTCTGATGTACTAAGATGTCATCTTTGGACGACTTGCTACTGTCGATCGCGAGATTACCGCTCGCTGCATTGCTCTCCTCAATAGAGCGGATCCTGAAATGCTGGCCTACATGCAATATAACGTCGATCAGTGCGACGCTTCGAAATGCGAAACTTACAAGTTGGCAAAGGAGTTTGGTCAACAGTTGATTAACAACACTCGCGAAGTCATCGGGAAGCCCCCGGTATATAAAGATGGTATGTTGCATCCTCTGCTCCGCACAGGCTTCCTCTGATACCCATTTCAGTGACGTTCCCCACCGCACCTCACACCGAAGTTACAGCAAAGGGTGACATAGTTTACTCTAAGGTTATCTGCGAGAACGTTCGCAAGCTGGAGGCTTACGTCGAGGAGATGGCGAGCGGAGATACTGTCTCCGACGCTGTCAACATTCAAAAAGTCCAGGACGACGTTCTCAAACTGTGGACCGTTATTAAGTTGCAGCCTGGCATTAGCCAGGAGCAGAACAGCCGCATCAAGGCATTATATGAGGGCGTCGTTCGTTCCCTTCACAAAGGACCCGAGGGCGCGCCTAACACCCAGGAGCCGTAGATCCTCTTTCCAATTCCTTTGCCCTCAGCTTTCTGGTGTTACTTCCATCATGGCCGACAAGGTACCTTTGCTTCAAGCGCAAAGTGGGTAGGAATTGGGAGTATAGCAGCAACCTAACTGGGGTATATCTCGATGTGCTGCACGAGATCGCCACATCTGGGACAATTCTCCAGGACAAGAATGCGCTACTGACTGGCGTTGGCAAAGGATCAATAGATGTCGAGATCGTCAAAGGACTTTTACCCGGCGGCGCCCACGTCGTCATCACCACGTCGAGTTACAGTCGGAAGACAGTCGAATACTATCAGTCCATCTTCCAGACTTTCGGCAGCCATGGATCCGCCCTAACTGTGGTTCCATTCAACCAGGCTTCAAAGCAAGATGTCGAGGCTCTGATCAATTACGTCTTTGCCAATCTTGGCATGGATTTGGACTACATCATCCCTTTCGCTGGTATCCCCGAGAACGGTCGTGAAATTTATGGCTTGGACGACAAGTCAGAGCTCGCATCAAATGATGCTGGTCAACCCTACATCACCAGTCTACCTCGATGTCGGCTCCTCCAGCCATGTTTACCGACTTCGATCCACCTTTTTGACACCAACAGTACCTAAAGAAAGAAGCGGTGGCTTTCTTCACAAATCAACCTATATCGATGTCGTGGCTATCAATATCTGGGTTGATGCATGATGTTTAATCAGGCAGCCGACTCAGTGGTCACTAACAGAGGCGATATATATGGCGACATCGACAGCGGACGCTTCCAGCGCGATGGAACATGCGACGTCAAACTTCTTTTTGCGTCATTTCGAGAGCCAAAACACAACTGCACCATCAGCGCGGTTGGCAGTTGAGCGCCATCGACCATTTCTTCCTCGAAGGATGCATGGGTCGTTGGTTCTAGAGAAATGACGTTGAGGCCCGAGGCGGAAGAGTACGAGGGATGTTATCAACCTACCACCACTATCGGGAGAGGACCAGACCAGGAGCTCTCGAGTGTCAGGGGCAGGAAGGCCTAGTCGAAGAAACATGACATAGTCGGGTGCCACCCCAAACAACACCACTCCCCCGCCCCTCGTCCTCGGCCACCTCCTCCCCAGCCAAATTGCATTGTCAAAATCTCTCATACGAAGGCGACAATGACGACGCTTACCTTTCCTCTTCCCCAACAGTCGCGTGCAACGCACCGTTTATCGCTCGAGCACGAACACAGGAGAAAGCGCATGGGAACGTCAGCAGTGTTGACAGCAACCTCGATTCATACAACGACTACCACACGCATCATTACACCAGCTCCGGCCGTCCCCTACCATTCCCGCCTCCGCCGCATCTCGTGCCGAATACTCCTCCCATATGTTCGCTCTGCCTCGCCGGGGCATTTGCCATTTGTCATTGTAGACGGGAATGACGTAGTATACGGGCCCCTCTCCCCTTGCCCCCACCCCATCCCTCCCTCCGCCTACCTCCTGTTTTCTCCAAAGATGGCAAGAATTCTGATGATATGAGCATGGAGCAGCTACTCGCTGTGCTCGACGCAGACAATGCGCAGGATCCTCAACCTCAACCTTCGCACGACCCACTGTACACCATCACACCATCAAGTGGAAGCGAGAACCTCACGACGTGGTGGGCTGGAAGGCGGCTAGTGGGGTGGAGACGGTGAAATGCGCTTTGCCGGCTGTGCCGGTGCATCCGTCGTTGTTGAAAATATCAGAACGAGGAAGTGAGTGTTGAGGAGCTGTTGAAACTCGAGAAGCGGGTTGTGGGTGCTGCGGCATGGGAGGGTGGGGCGGCGAGGGAGACTGTAAAACGTGTTTCACCTTTAACTGGAGATACCCTGATTTCGAGTGGGAGCTTGAGGGTAAGGAAGGATGGGAGTACACGTGTGTCCACGAGGAAGCTGCGGAACATTTTGTCACGCGCGTAGATGAGCTTCGCAGCGAGGAGAAAAGGGCTCTGGAGAAGTCTCTGCCTGAGGAAACCGGAGAAGAAATCTCGTCAAGAAGACGAGCCGGAGGAGATATTGCGAAAGCAGCAAGAGTCGGAAGCCCTCGAATCGCGAAGCCTCGTGGATGCGTTCGTGGTAAGGCTGGAGACCCTCGAGGCAAGGGTAAAGGAGATTCTTAGCTACAAACGGCCGTAATGCGTTTTCCTCAATTTTAAGATGTAATGTAATTCTTGGAATAGAAAACGATGCAATGGAGGGTTGACAATTTCCGTCGTGATACTAGTACTTGCTAAAATGTACGCGGAAGCCATATGCTAGGAGAAACGGCAGATGGTGTCTGTCTAGGGGAGACTAGGCATGCCGACTTCAGCCAGACTGATAATACTGTCATGTGATCCAAGTTGTGACTGTTACGCGACGCGTTCCAGCTAAGAAAGTTAAAGAAACACGGCCAACTGAACCAGGCTTGCAGCTAAGCTGTTAAGAAAAGTACCCTGTTGAATCCTCTGCATTAAATGCCGCTAAGCACTTAACGTCGCTCAATTTACAGCAACTCAGCTCAATTTACGCTCAGTTTAACAGCAAAGAACGACCCGGAATCAAGGATGTAAACTTGATTCAAACCTAACGCTTCAGTACAACCATCACAAGCTTAAAGCTTATACAGTAAATTCGATTACACAGCCTCATTACTTGCTCCTGGCCCCCGATTTGCTACCGATGCCAACGGTGCCAATATTCCTCGACTCTTCTTCATCTGCCGTGTCGCTGGCGGGGTCTTTCTCGTGTCCGGCAAATATTTCTTGGTCCAAAATCAGGCTCTGTCACTCCCTTCACACTAGCCACCTCATTTTGTCGTGCATGCTTGGGAGATGATCCCCTCAACGCTTCGCTGTGACAGAGCGATTTTGTGGTATCTCGGCTTAGGCTACTACTTGTAAATAGACCCCGTTGCGAACTCTAAGCGCAAACGGTCATTGGGGTTATCCATCGTTTGTGTTATCACTTTCTTAGGTTTGCACCAGAAATAACCGGAAAGGCTACTGCGCCTTTTCGAGAATCTTGAGTATCACCGCAGAGATATCCGGTTAGCAACTGGGATGGAACTGTGAGATTACGGCACTTCCGATGCACAGTTCTTGATTATCTCACCGTACAATTTTTTTCGCCCGAGGCGGAGCCTCGGGCAAAATCATTACTCTATTTGACCTCCACAACCATAATGTTCAGTTAGCAACTGGGATAGATTCTGATATTTACGGCACTTCCGATACGCAGTTTCTGGTCATCCCAATGTGCACCTTTCCTCATCCTTTGCTCTATTTCATCTCCACTACAGCATAAGCATTCAGCGCTTGGTAGTACTTGGTACCCAGATCCTTTGCAGACTGGGTGCGGAGTCATCTCCCAACTCAACGCGATGTGTCTCTGCCGTTGCTTCGAAGCAAATTCCGAAGGAACATTGGATCTAGTGTTGAGGAAGCTTCACAATCAAACAGAGCTTCTCGAAAGCTTGAGTGACCATGCCTTCGGCTTGGCAACAAAGAACCGTACAAGTGGAATCCGGCTGATGCCTCGTTTTACCGTCAAGTTAACGGGAAGCATTCATTCCCATAAATTCTGGCGAATATCACTACATAGTTATATTTATTTAAAGATATATTACCATGTGATAACATGTTCTGCATGTCACATGCCTGGATGTACTAGAAAAGACATGGTCTATGCTTCTGATGAGAAGGTGGACTCAGAGTAGTCAGAAAGGCATCAGATGATCATGGCCACCAACATTTAGTATAAATAGCTATAGAATACATGTAGAGATGTCAGTTGAATGCACTCCAACTCTAGAGCCCAAACAAGCTCTTTTTGAACTTGCAAAGAAAGAAGAATTAAACTCAGAATCTCAACTAAAGTAAGTAAAAATCTGATCAAGACATAGAAAGAAGATCTGACATCAACCAAGGCCTTGTACAGCACTCGCACAAGAACAAGACAAGACTTTAAACTGACTCTATTATGGACCTGACTCTGACTCTAATTCATCCTCTTCTGTTTTTCTGATACTAGAATTTCTGTCCTAATTTTTTTTCTTACTTTCTCTGCTTCCAGCACTGCTGACAAAAGTCAGCAGTCTTTTTCTTGGGTTTCTCAACTCAATCTCATGCCAACAATCATAGCGAGTTCTTCTCTCAACCCATGATAATTCATACTTTGACAGTTCAAATATGATATGGCTCCAGAAATCCAGCATTCATATAGGTTTACTTATTGCTGACAGTGCAGATGAAGCTACCATAGACACCAGCTAGAAGACCAATCACTGTGATGAAAAGCTAGCAGATGATGATAATGGCGATGATGATGATGATGATGAGGAGTTCAATGCAGATGAAGAGATTGAGGATAGAGATGCTTTTGTCAATGCATACCATGTTATCAATGATGATCTATTCATAGATTGGGACACAGTTAAGAAGGCTAGGAATGTGGTCACTAATAAGAATGCATATCCTTTCCAGGTCAAGATTGTGCTAATAGCATGCATTAGATGTGCTCTATTCATATATTCTTTCTATTTGCTCTCATTTCTTTCAGAGCATTGAAAGAAATTCCTTCTAAAACACAAGCAAATATGGCCAATGACCTCTAGACTATCATAGACTGGACAAATGCTTCTTAGATGATAAAAAACAATGTGTAAGTGCAATATCATCTTTGGCTTCTCTGATTCTGATGAGCCCCACTGACTTTCAGTTTGGAAATGCTTTCATTGTGTAGCCCAGTCTTGCTGCTAATAATGATCCCACTTTTAAGAAGGACAGAGTATGCTAGTTACCTATTTTTAGATTATCTACATTGATGCTGATTACTTATAATCTAGCCTAACCATGGCATCAATATTGGCCAAAACTCAGAGGCCAAGGCAAAACAGTGATTTGGTAGTATATATACAGCTAGTTGGCATACTTTAATAGAGGCAGGCAAAACTCTAGCTTATTATGCCTCAAAGCCCTCGCTAGCAGGGATGAAGCTGTGCATATTTAATTTTCCTTAAGAAAATTGTGTTCACTGATAAAAATTAGATATGAGTCCACTCTTCTCTTCTGCCATTGTGCAGATGTACCACATGCTTTTTTTGACATTGATGCTAATAGCTGCATCACAGCTGGTCACATGCACAACTGAGTATATGCTCCTGTTTTTCCTTCAACATTTTCATTGTCTAATACTTTACTCAGAAACATAATACCATCATTTTCAGATGTCAATCTTGATGGCCTATCACTGCTGCAACTCTTTGCTAACTTATTCACAATTACAAGAGATGACTTTGCAAACTTTATCTACTGTGACAAAGATGAAATAGAGATTGCTTTTGGATTATGGTGGTCTGCAAGATGGACTGACTCAGTTGATCATAACTAGGTCAAGAGTGGAACTTTTCTATGGCCAAAGTATGAGATTGCTATGAACTTTGAGAAGTATTTGTTGAATCAGCTTTTGGGTGTGAATGTGTATACTGACCAAGCTATTTGCCAGATGCCAAGGCCTTATCAAAATATACTGGTGTGGTAAAGTGACCATCATATCACTATGAAAAGTAGAAGCTTTTTAAATATAACACAATTCAGCATATCTATCCAATTGATGCAGAAAGGCACTCTGGCAGTTGAGCACATTTAGAAGAGTAATAGAAATCTAGCCCTCATAGTAACTCCTGCTGAATGCATTGTGACAGCTACTGTATAACTGGCATTCAAGAAGAAGAAAGCAGCTAGAAAGTCTCATTCTACTAAGGCCTCAAAGCAACAGTAAGTATGATAGTGGTGTGCAATGTCTGTTACTTATTTCAAATTATCTCTAGGCAGTTTGCCTAGTGCATTGTTTATATTACTGTGCTCCTCATCCTCCTTTCTACTGGTAAATTCACATTCAGATATGACAATAATTGTAATTTATGTTTGATTTGTACAATATTTTATCCCAGTTTATTACTACTTACCTTTAGCAGTTGCGAAGCAAAATATTTGTGAGCCAAATTGTGGAGAGCAGATTGAGGGCAGGAGATGGGCATAAACTGCTTGTGTTAAACTACTAATAAGAGCTGTTATAATAAGTCAAGATTTGTTAGCAGAGAGATTGTAGTGTATATTGATAATGATACTCACCTCATTTCTATGCTGCCTCGTGTACTTAGCCTAGCCTATAGAGCTTTTATTCCTTTCATGTTTTCTGCAGTCTGCATCTCTATCATGCATAAGGAGAGCTAGCATGGGGCAATGAGCAGGAGTAATATGTGCCATATTTGTATCAGCATAGATATCTTCAGTGGAACACATTTGCTTACCTTTCAAGAAAAGAGGCATGCTCTTGATAGATAAGAGCTGCTAGTCACCTCATCAATGATAAGTGCATCTCGTTAATTTTGTGAGTAGATTATCTTGTGATTATTGTGATTAGCACATATCTGATATCTATCCACTATGCCTTCTCTATTTGCCACTTGTTCTCTATCTGCTTCTTATATCTATTACATTTACAGTGAGTTGAAGATGCTTGCAGTGGCATGTTCTGTGAGTAAGCTTGTGTCTAAACAAAAACTACATTGCTTAGCAAGTAAATATCATGTAGCATAGGTGGAACTTACTTGATATGATGGTAGAAGGCTGCACAAAAGATTGGTGTAATGGCATTAATTGATGGCATAATGGAGAAGAAGATATTGGTGAGGAGAGAATCATCTAAAAACAGCAAAGTTGAGTCAATGAGGCAAGAAAATAGAGGATATAAGCTCTGCATCATGATTGATTAAATGCATATTTCTCAATTAATAGAGAGTTTGGCATTGTGCTTGTGATTTCACTATTCTTCTATGATTGTAGATCAGATATTGGAGACCAAATATTGACAGAGGAGGATGGTGGCATTGCTTGCTAAGCAGCTAGGTCTAATGGCTAATAAGAGATGGCAGGCACTCTGCCTATCCTAAAAGGTTCTAATAATAATAGTTGAGACTTATGCTCAGATATAGAAGAAAAGAGAGGCTGCTCAATGAGCTCTGTATTAGCTTGCAAAGTAGCAGTGATATACATGAGATCAGCAGATAGCAAGAGAGACAGACATCATATAGTGCATAGTTTGGGAAGCACAGTCATATGCAGTATGCTGATAGAGCCAGTGATATTGTTGATCATCTCAATATCTTTATCTCTTGGCCCAATCAAAGTGCTTGCTTTTTCTTTCTTTTCTTTCTGCTTCTTCTTTTCCAGCATGAAATCTCTTGATGACAGCTTCACATTCAGTGGAGGAGGCAGCAGTAGCGAGGCAGAGATAGAGTAGATCACTGAGCTCTACTCTAAATCACCCAACTCCTCTGCAATTTCAGAGATCAACTATCAGAGGTAGAAATTGTGCAAGTAGCCTAGATGGTAAGAGAGGTTCTGCAATTAGTACCTCCAGTGCTAGTGGTAGATATGAGATAGATGCAGCAATTAAATACAGATGAGCAATTGATTATTATCAGGAACTCATGAGATGCTTGGCTCAAGTAATGCCCAGTGCAAATTGGGATAAAAAGAGAAAAGTGCCTGTGAATGCAGCAATGAGACAAAAGGAGAAGGAAGAGAGAATAAGAATAAGGATATTGAAGCTTAGGTGACTGATATAACATCTAAGTAATGGCAACACTTCTGAAGAAATGAAATGTTCATCATGCCATGGTAATGAATCTAGCAGTGAAATGAGTTAGATTTTAGGCATTACCTACAGAGAAAGAGAACATCAATAGAAGTGGAGATGCATCAAGTTCCTGGAAGGAGTCTTTGGAGAATATTGGCAGGTCAAGATTAGCATTGACTCTGGTCTCAGAAAAAGCATTGACATCAAATATGCTCATATAGAAGACATTGGCATTGCCAACACCTCTATAATATTTGACAAACTTGAGTGAGGCATCTTCTTTCTCTGCTCTATTCCAAGGCCAAATTTTTACATCTTCCTTGCCAAACTCTCAGCATTTTGTGGTATCTTCAGTGAGCCAACCACTATGGCCATGGGGAGTCTCAATGGATTCATACCAAAAGCCTATAAATCTGTGAAAATAAAATGTGAGATGCACAAAGGATGCTAATAGAGATGCAGCTGGTGCCAAAAGAGGCAGAGATGCAGTTTGATTGGCATGAGAAAAATAATGGATGATCCTAGATCTGCAATTGTAGATATAGATGTGGGATATGCAGAAGAGCCCAATTTCAACCAGTGTTTAGTGCAGGAGTCTGGTATCATAGATCACCTGTTAGTCTCTTGCAACATGGAGAAAACAAGATATATGTACCTCTCTACACAATCTCATTTCACTATTTTATAGTGATCTTCATTGGAAAAGCAATGTCTCCATGCATCTATGAACAGAAGTTAGCCTAGCATTCAAGACATATGTAGCAAGAAAGAAAGAAAGCTACCCTCTCATTTTGATATCCTATTCCACTCTCACTTCTTGGTGGATTCAAATCTGCATGACTGAGCATCTCCTGCAGCAGTTCCTTCTGCCACTGTGATCTGAATGCATGATTGGTTTTTAAGATCAAGACCCTTGCCTTGAGCTTTGCTGCATGCATCTAGTAATATTTCTACTGATCAACTGGCCCATTTCAACTTTAGTTCTGCTGGCCACTTTGAGATATTTCTGGTCACTAGCTCCCACTCCACTACTACTACTCTCAATTGTGAGCCCAACTAAAGCCACCATGAGAGATGCCTCTATTATTTCTGCTCTGACACTTCTTGGCCCAATTAAAGTGCTTGCATTGGTGCCATCAAGTTGCCTTGCCTAGATACTTAAATGTTCAATCTGCATGATAAAATCCAAGTTTATCAGTAAAAAGATGTTAAAATAGAGACTTCAATCAGGAAACTAGCCTTGAGTAAGCATCTGTTAGAACAGGCAAGGCGCAGGGATGTCTAGAACAGCCAGCAGCTGAAGTCCGAAGTGAGAAACTAATTTATTGATAAATAAATAGAACTACTTGCCTGAAGTCCAAAGTGAGAAACTGGAGACTTCAGAGCAATCTACCTAACTATATATACTGTGCACAATAGGCAGTGTGCACAGGAATGCAGTGTGAAACAGGAGAAGTGAGCAGTGCAATGCAGTGCATGGCAGTGCTCACAGGAATGCAATGCACACAGGAATGCAGTGTGCACAGGAATGCAGTGCTGTGCAAGAGGCAGTGTCAGGAGCACTGGAGACGAATCTAGGAGTCTAGAGACGAGACCAGGAGCAATT
>JABCKG010007688.1:10231-27805 GCA_018851835.1 Hypsizygus ulmarius | reverse complement strand
AAAGACCTCTAGTCTCTTGAGGAAAATGTTGTGTAATATCTATAATTGGTTGTGGGTGAACAATACTGTATATTAAAACAGTAGTTCCAAGTGGAAGAAGATAGAAAAGATGCAGCATAAAATTTGTGCTTTGACCAAAAGCCCCTCTGAATGAACTTAAACGAGTACTCGCACTACGTCGGGATCGACCCAAGTTTGGCAGGAGCGCGAACTCACGCTTTGGGAAAGAAGGCGGTGGTGTTTCTTCCCTGTCAAAGAAGGCTTACCAAAGCCTTACATAATCTTTGTGCGGACTTGGTACCCGACCGATCGTACATATGCCACGGAGATTGAAACCATTCCATGTGGATTCAGAGATTATTCAATTCTCGGAACTCCGCCCGACAGGGAAGAATCCCAAAACCAACCCCACGCAGTCATCGACGTCAGGTCTATGCGTCCACCTGGGAAAATCAACATGAACATCTAGCCTACGCCCAATGCCTGTCAACTCCGTCGCAGAAAATGTGCTCGGTACCATCGGTGCGCCCACCCTCACTGGAGTCGATCTTTCATGTTCACCCTTTTTGTTTTCCATATTTGTAGGAACGATTTGCTGGACATGTCAGTTGATTCCACAGATTTGGAAAAGCTGGCGAGAACATTCCACTACAGGTCTATCCCATTTGCTCGTGTGCGTGCCACAAACTTCCTAGTACTCCGCCAATTTACCAGAGTTCCTCCATTTAGGCTTATCTGGGGTGTCGCAGCGCTGCCTTTAGGCGTGTACAATATCATTCAGGATCTAAATATACCGCTCCAAGTTCAGCCACAGTTGTTTGGGTTTCTGTCGCTCTTCTCTTGGGGCCAGGTTTGTTTCCGTTTCCGTTCTCGAAGTAAAGCATCCAGTAACTGAGATCATCTCTTCAGTGCCTACATTACGATAAGAAGAAATCTCGTCTTGCCGCATGCCTAATCGCAGGCAGCGTTATGATCGCCGTCGGCGCACTGGAAGCAGGTATGGTGTTCGCCATCCGTCCCTCGATGAACCGTCGCGCCATCGACTTCTTTGGCATTTTCGCATCCGTCATCATCGCCCTCGGTTTGCTTCCCCAATATTGGGAGATCTGGCAGCGCAAAGAGGTTATTGGTATTTCAATGCCTTTCATGATAATCGACATCACGGGAGGAATATTCTCTTGCCTTTCCCTCATCTTCAGACCCAAGTTTGACGTCGTTGCCGCGATTGCGTACATTCTTGTCGTTGTACGTCTCACCATCTTCTCGTAAATATCAGGTTGATAATCGTGTAACTTAGGTGCTTGACGGTTTCATTGTCATTGCTGCTCTTATTCTCAATCCCCGCGCCAGGCGACGCCGGAGATTGGCCAATGAGGTCATCGATACGGAGTTAATATCCTCCGACGAGCCCGGAGGAATTATTCTGAGTTCCTCTGCAACTACTGTTATAACAGTACCTGCATCAGGTTCATCGATACCATCGAAACCCTTGTCGCATGATAACTATTCAGAAAAGTGTTAAATGCAGCTTCAATATACAAAATGCATATTCAAGAGATGAGAAGTGTGATTAGAGACTATATTACTGGTATAACGAATACAACACTCCGAAACTAAATTAATGGAGATGGAAAGAAAGAGCATCAGATCAAATACGACTTTTGCCTCCACTTCCTTTGCCACTCGCCCGCTCATCGTCAGTGCTGACCAAAGTCTCGTCTTCCGTCCCAGCCTTTGAGGGGGCCCGTGAGCTGCTCGAGGCATATACTGTCGATTCTGTTTCATCAAAAAGGACATCTTCATCATCTCTAACTCTAGCATCCCCGTTGCGTGATCCAGGCCTACTCGTAGAAGTGGTCCGTGAGTGCTGCTTTCTGGTCCGTCCTGGTGGGTTAGCAAAGTCGGCCATGCTAGATACAGAATTGCTGCCAGCTTTATGGCTGCGCAGAGGGACACGGTAGAAGTCTTCAATCTCCTCGTCTTCCTCATCCAAGCCCAGCGCCGTACGATCCGCCGTATTGGAGCCATTCCCAGCCGTCGATCTGGAAAGGGGCAGAGAACGGTAGGAGCCTTTACGAAGGTGCGATGCGTATGAGTATAAGAGGAGGGCAAAGTAAATCTTCAACAAAACCGTCAGATGTTACATGATGCGGCACGTATGACTGTGAGGCTACCTTGAACAGCCATGAAACAATGATGATGGCAGCGGCCGTTCCTTTTTCATGATTCCAAATAGCCATCGC
This sequence comes from Hypsizygus ulmarius, assembly GCA_018851835.1. Taxonomy (NCBI): domain Eukaryota; kingdom Fungi; phylum Basidiomycota; class Agaricomycetes; order Agaricales; family Lyophyllaceae; genus Hypsizygus; species Hypsizygus ulmarius. Next base: position 25,562 of record JABCKG010007688.1, on the reverse strand, counting down.
AGCTGCCTCACGCTGTGCAGGCGTGAGTGTGCTGTTAGTAGAAGTTCCGCCTTCCATCATCGCCTTCTGCGCTGCGGAATTTGCTGTACGACGGCCGTCGTGTGGTGTGTAGACCCACCAGATGACAGCAAAATAAATGGTCCATGCAGTGGAGAAGATGTGGTCCGCAAAGAAGAGGTGTGCAAAGTACAGCGTTTGCTTCGGGTCCTCCTAGATATATTATGTGGATATTCCGAGGTGGAGCAGTAAAAAATACCTCTTTGACTGTGCGTAGACCCCACACTAAACCAACGAGACCGATGACAGAGTATATGTAAAGACTGAGCTGCGCGAAGGATCCTCCTGCGCCGGTCACCATCGCGATTAGACCGTAGACTCCCGCGACTTTATTCAAGAGCTGTTGCCCTCGTAAGCTGGACTGTCTACAAATGGAGCATTGGGATACGTACAGCGAAAAGCAGAGCGATCGTAACACCTGTTTTGAGATCAAGGAAGCCAAGAAACGAGGAAAGTGGCCATAGGCGCCATTCCGGGCGAAGCATGAGTTTCATAGGAGGAGACATTCCAGCCAGCAAACTGGTTGAAGGGGCCGCAGAACGGGACTGCTTTACGTAATCACTGGCATTTCTCTCTTGCACCTATCCTTTGCAGCCCATCTTTGTCAAATTCATTTCCAAGTGTTCAATATTGACCATTCTTATCTTTTACCCTCATTAATGTCCAGTTACTTTTCGAATCACTCCCAGTCCCGTTTTCTCGCCAACAGCGGGACCACAAATCAGGCAAACACTACCGCCGCGGGCTCCGCCGCCCAACCATCGACCACACCAGCTGCTGCGCCTCCTCGCACGCGCCTGCCGTCCTCGAAGCACTTTTCGACATCGGTTTCTACCACTAGCACCACGGAACGCTCAAAGGAGTCTTCCCCGAAAACCTCTTCTCCCAACGGCACAGTCGTGCATCCACTCAGAAACACGTATGTTCGTACTCGTTCTCGTGCTGGGCTCGCTTTGGTTTTAATTTGTTTTTCTCCATTGCGTTTCTGTAGTTGGTTGTTTTGGTTCCGCCAACAACGTGCACCGGGTAACAAGATAATTAATTATGAGGAAGGGATAAAGAAGATATCTGCATTCAGCTCTGTGAGTTGTTAATAATCCGTCTTTGCAAGTGATATCATGCTTACCGTGTTCTTAGGTCGAATCCTTCTGGTCACTATGGACTCACCTTTCTCCACCTTCAGCACTGCAGCCCACCACAGATTATCTCTTGTTCCATTCAGGTATCCACCGGCCTGTATGGGAAGACCCACTCAATATAAAAGGCGGTAAATGGATCATTCGGCTAAAAAAAGGCGTCGCGGATCGCATATGGGAGGATTTAGTTTTGGCTATAATCGGGGACCAGTTCGACGAGTGTCGTCATGCAGAGGATAGCCAGGGTAAGGGCAATTGGGATGACAAAAGCGACGGCAGCGGGACGGAGTATCCGGAAATTTGTGGATGTACTATCAGTGTCAGACAGAGCGAGGATATTGTAAGCTTATGGAATAGGGTAGATGCAGACGCGAAGGTTAGGGAGAAAATCAGGTATGTCGTTGCATTGTTTTGAATGGACCTGGTCTTATATCGACTGTAATAGGGACACCTTGAGGAAGGTGCTAAACCTGCCTGCATCCACAATCATGGAATACAAGTCCAACAATGGTCAGCACACTTTCGGCATATCATGGGGATGATTGGTACTCAACCAATGATTTAGATTCGATGCAGGACAAGTCGAGCTTCCGCAATTCTGCGATTGACCGATCGGCGCTTTCATGACACAATTAAATGTCATGGCTTGTATACGCGGTGAATTGAGGCGCAAGCGGACGCCCAATCCTGTTTTGTAGCAGCGAACTACGCGGTGTTGTCAAATGTCATCTTGCAATCATCTCGAGTTTCCTCCGGACTCAGTTGGAATCTCCAGTTGATTTTCTCTAAAATACTCATGACATAGCTATTTGGTCATGTGATCGTTTCGTGATCCTACCATCGGTCCATCCTGACGGTGACATGATTGCTGAGCAACCATATGCTTTACATCGGAGTTGTCCAGAAGAACTGCCGCCTATTCTCTTATAAGCCTCCAATTCAAACGTCTCTTTTTTTCTCGAGAACTCTCTTCCCATCACCGCCATCACATAATTTGCACCGCAGAGCTATGACATCCGTCCCGAAATCCGACAGCGAATGGAGAGCCGTTTTATCGCCTGAGCAGGTGAGCTGCATTGTGTCTGTGATTTCGGAGTACTGGATGTGTCTCTACAGTTCAGGGTCCTGCGTTTGAAGGGAACTGAGCCTCCTGGTACTGGCGAGTACAATAAAAACAAGGCTGACGGAATCTACGCATGTGCCGGGTGTGGAACACCTCTTTACAAAAGCACGACCAAGTTTGACGTTAGTTGATGCCATTTGGGCTCATGAAAAGGTTCACTTCGCTGACGGTCCTCATGTGATGTATCTTATCAGAGTGGCTGTGGCTGGCCTGCGTTCTTCGATGGTGGGCACTCACTTCATACATAACATCATATCCTAGATGGTCTTACGCAGATACTCTCTCCATTCACAGCGCTTCCTGGTGCAGTTACGAGGCATGAAGATAAATCCTTTGGACAGGTGCGGATCGAAATAGTCTGCACCGCATGCGGTGGACACCTTGGACATGTTTTTAAGGGCGAGGGCTTCCAAACACCAAGTACTTTTCACTTCACTTCACTGTGAAGTCTCATTATTGATAAACTTTTGTAGCTGATGAACGTCATTGCGTGAACTCGATCTCGCTGAAATTCAAAGACGAGCAGTGATCGTCACTCTGAGCTATTCCAGAGTCTGAATCATTGATGATATTGAGCTGAGATTTTTGTACTTCCACCTTCATGAGCTTGTGAGATGAATGTGGTATGTCTTGAATTGCTGGAATGGATATGTACTACCTCTTCAAGGTGTCGTTCTGTTGAAGGGGAATAATCCGCATCATAGATCAGGTATGCTGCAAATGTCCTTGTTATCCTACGCCGTTTGCGACACTGCAAATGGAATGGTGTTGTAGAATGGGGGGGGGGGGATCCGAAACAAATCAAGAAAACGAAACCAAGAGGTACGGAGGGAGGTCGTAAAATGAGAGTGTCATGAGTAGCTTTATCTTGACAGTGAGCGAGGCGATCACAGATCCTGCATGCTCGATTCCAGCTCGGCCAAATCGGCTTGCGATTTGCGGTACTTCTCCACGGCTTCCTGTAAAATCGCAGGAAACGCAAATGAGTTCTGGCATCAAGAGCCAAAGGATCGCATGGCAAACCTCGTATTTCTTCTCCCACGTATCGCGTTCCTGCTCAACCCGCTGGACCTGCCGCTCGAAGTGCTCAGCCTTGACATCAACCTGTCGCAGTCTATACAACGCAATCGACGCGTAGATAACAGATCAGTCAACCCTGCAGAAGCAGCAGACAGGAATGCCAGCAGCACGCACTTCTCGACGGTCTCCTTCACATTCTTCTCTGCCGCATCCAGTTCCTCTTCTAGCAATTGTATCTTCCTTGTTAGACCTTCATTCGTCATCTTAGAATGCTCGCCCTCCTCCCGGGCGACCTTTGACTCTGAGATCTTGGCCTCGGCCGCCTCGAGCTCGGCATCCAGAACACCAAGTCTGTGCTGGAGCGATGTGATTTCCTGGTCCTTCTCCAAAAGAAGCTGTTCGTATGTCTTGTTCTTGGCCTCTGCCTCCTCTGCACGAGTGACAGCATTGTCTGCCTCGGTGCGAAGCTGGTTCATTTTCTGGCGTAATTGGGGGTCAGCGGGAATTCTGAGCTTATGAACTTGATAGAGTATAGACCTCTCTGATTCTTTCCGTCATGGTGAATGTGTGGGGGTCGCTAGGATAGGTGTCGTTGGTGTATTGGTTGGGTAAGGGTTGCAGCGCTGTTCGGAGATTAGATCGTGCCCCTTTAAATGGACGCGCTGTATTATGTAATCATAACATGAACAGTCGACTTCTCCTCCAGTGCCAAATTTCCATGATATGTGTTCAATGCATCCTCTGCTCTCCATAGTCTGCACAATATGCGAGCGGATTTACTCCTGAAGAAAGAAGCACCTCACTAGGGAATTTAGTTCCTACACCAAGTCCTCCAACTGTCTGTGCAACACTTCATGTCTTGCTTTAATATCCTTAGTACGGCAGATGGGTCAACGGATAGGATCTCAGAACTCCAGAAATCAATATACCTACCAGATACCGCGCTTCAAAAGCGTCGCTTTCGCGTTCGACGCGTTCAAGCCTCTCGCGGAGTTTCTCCGCTTTCGAGTTGACCAAAACCATTCTATCAGGAAGAGCATCTGCTGATGGTCTTGTGCCTATTGTATAGAGTAACGAACGACACCTTTCGTTGTGTTCTCGCTCGTTGCCTTTTACCTTGTCCCACTCGCCCGCGAGAGCGACAAGCCTTCTTGCCAGGGTGAGTCTTTCCTGAAGGGACGCGATCTCGTCTTCTCTCTCCCTCAGCTTTTCTTCGAGTACTTTGCGTAGCTGGTCGGCCTCAGTTGTTCGCGTCTTTCCCATCTCGATCTTGAGCAGGATGTTGGACAGTATCTGTAAATGACATTGCATTTAGAAATACAGAACATCTGCATTGGGCAGCGCACACCGGTCAGGGGTTCCATCAACGATTAATGACTTGTCGTGGTGAGGGAAAACTACTATATATCAACTCCACAGCAATCCCGATGGAATGCCTCAAGGGAAGATTGTTGACGAGTCCTGCACAGTCACTCATCATTCTGGGTCCAGAATGACCGTGGGAACAACGAAATGAAATGTTTTGCCGAATGAATTCGAAATTGCGCTCTTCATCTCAGGACTTCGACGCCCGATTCTCCTGTTCCCCCCTCCAAATCCAATTCATTAGACGAACACAGCCTATGTCATGGCCGCTAGCGTTCCACATGAAGGTCTATTTACCCCATTCCTTTATCCAGATATAATCTGATTATGTCGTCATTTCATAGAACTTCCTATCCTCGAGGCCGTTATAAAGTACCCCTTACACCCTCTCGTGTCGATCCAGGAAAAATAATGTTTTTGCTAGCATCCGCAATAGACTCACTGCTCTCAAGAAGAACCGCGGTGAATTTGTTAAGGCATCCGATGTGAACTCGCTTTATCAAGCCATGGTCAAACAAAGTGCGTTAATCCCTGCGTCGCGTCTTCCTAACTGACTTTGTGCTGTGCAGTCACCAAGCTGAATGATGTTCGAGACGACAATACCACCTACAATAACCGATTAGACACTACACTCGCTGATGTCTTCAGTCTCCTCTCGTTATTCTACCTCACTATCGGCAAGACGAAAGACACTTTGGCAGCATACTGTCAGATAGCATCCATGCGCGTGAGTGCACTTCTTCCACGAATACATGTATTCGTCCTTGAAGGCTCCTCTCCACGCTCTCGGGGATTCTCTCCGCGGTGTGTGATCACGATGGCCATTACTCATGCTATTATGTAGCAAATTTTGAATCACATGAACGAGTCAGCTGTGTACAACGAGTCAGACCTCGCGCCATTTACTCGACGGCTTGGGGAACTCCGGAACATCATCCAACATGACGCGGAAAGCGGTAAGCATCCGAAGGCTTTGATCAAGCTCCTGGAACGGCAACTGAACGAGTGCGGTACGTCTTTCGATTCTTATGTCTTTATTCTCTATTTGCGGGTGCTAATACATGCTGGATGTAGATGCGATTGTCCGATCATTGCAAGAATCGCTTGCGGTGCTTTCAATCGAACTCGTTCCCATTCATCAGAAGCTCGTGACCATTCGTCGACAGTTAGTGGCCCTCGCTGCTAAGGAAGGATCCCACAAGGCCGAGCTCAAACCCCTTCAAGAAGAGTTACGGAAGATTGAATCGTTGAGTACCTATTCCTAAGTCTGTCACCATCATTTCCCTTTGAATCTCCGATGCAACCAATACTGACTATGGTCATTCCGCTCCCCCTGTCATTGTAGCGCGCGCGTCGACGGAAACTTTCTCGGACCGGGCGGCATCGTGCCTACCTCTCAAGCGCTATGCTCGTCGTTACTGGAAGAATGCTTTGAAATCTCGCAAGAAATCAAAGCAAACGAGGAGTCGAAGAACGTGGCCACGTCGCTAAAACCGATATATGACAGGCTCAGTGAAATCCGAGCAGAATTAGAGAGCTTGGTTCTGACCCATCGATGGAGCCTGAGAGAAACAGATCTATGGAACTATTCGTTGAGTCTGCAAGAGATTGACAAGATGCGAGTGGATGGCAAATTTGTGGATGCAGAGGGAAATCGTCCCCCAGGACAATATGTAGGTTGCCGAAGAATATAACTTTTTCAGGATGCGAATACTGAGAAATTATGAATATCTAGGTGCTCCTTTACTTGTTGAGACGGTGCTATGGTCTCATTTATAGGCTCTTGTCCTCGAGCGAGCCGGTTTCTGAGGAATTGATGCCAATAGTAGGTTCTTGGACTATAATTTAGAACTGCGTTGCTGAGAACTATGCCAGGCTAACAAGCTCTCGACGATCAAGAAATGCCTAAACGAGGTACTCAAGTACGGCGGGCCTTTCAATGCTCGTGATCTTTATCCGGTGTGTGTCCTGCTTCGTCAACGGCTCTTATCAAATAGCCCAATAACGGCTTCTGACTGGCCGTGATTTTTAATGCTAATTCATTATTTCCCTGTAGTACCAACTGGCACTTTTCCAAATTGACTCTATGCGTCAAGATGGGCGGTTTATAGGGGTAGACGGCAGTATTCCCGAAGGCCAAGGCATACTCATGGCCCATTTGAACGAATGCCACGAATTGGTAGAAATGGTGGGTTCTCAATCAGCTTGAAACACATCCTAGCCACTCACAACATTATTTTTATCAGTTGAAAGAGTCCATGGACGAAAAGGATGATGAGGATGAGGACGAATGGGACGAATCCTTGGATGAAGAAGACGAGAGTGGGGGTGACGAACCTTGATGCATGTTTAGAACTTAGAAAGGATCTTGAAGAGGCGAAGTAAGGACGTCGGAGGAGGATTTAAGCGCTGTGTCTTTCTTTCTCTCTTGTCTATCTATCAGTCAAACCTGTACCAGTACAAGAATTACTCCATTATAAAATCCGCTGTAAGCTACGTATATACAAAGTTTGCGACAGGAAGGTCAGTGAATAGAATCACGATTGTCCGCTCCGTATGGCGCTCGTGTACTTCCACTTCCGAGACTCGTATCCAAAGACAATGGCCCCAGGCCATCTACGACAGAGCTCAGGAATGCGAAGGTTTTTGGGAAAGTGCAGCCGTATGAGGGAAATGGCTGGTCAGTAGCGCGACTACATCGGTCTTCGTTGTCATTCCCGTCAACTCCCCCGCATGCGTGAACAGGATTCGCCGTAGGTTCTGAGGGCACAGTCTTTCAGTGACCATTTTTGGGCGTTAGAAAATGTGCACGCACTAGCTTCTGGAACATGCTAACTACGAGCTCTTGGGGCACTTCTTTTCGAAGCTGGAGCACAGCTTCTTCGAGACACCCTGAAAGGTCAACTCGTGTGTCTTCCGGTACGATGGAGTCGGGGATGGAGAATGAACATTTCTTTGACCTCTGGAAAGCATCACCCTGAACAAAAGGATCTGGCGTTTCAAACCATCAGAAGGGTGAGCAGCGTGAGCAGCTAATGTAAGAACCTACCGATAGCCTCCTTAAGTTTAACCTGAGTGGCGAAGCCAACCAGCCGTTTATCTCGTACGATGGGAAATCCATTGAAGTCATGCATCTCCAAAAATTGCTCTGAAAATGGCAGTCAGTAGCACTTCAAAGGTTGCACAATAAAATACAACTCTACCTAACTCCGCGACGGTAAAACGCTCGTCTTGGATGAGGACGAGGTCGTTGAAGGATCGCATGATGTTGGCCCCCGTTTCGCCCTTGTCATGGTAGTCGACTGCCGGCAGCCATGGGTACCGTCGCATAGCTATCCAGACAGAGTAGATGCCGTCTTTTCCTAGTGCATCGCCAACCCACTTGGATGTCATGACACAGATCATAATAGGCAAGACATGGGACAAGGCCCCTGTCAACTAAGTGACATGCTATGTAAGTCATTTTCGAATGGCAAGTGACATTGCAAAACGCACCTCGAACACGATTACGACCAGCGAGACTAGGACGATTATGCGAAGGTCGTCGATTGAAGAGCGAGTTAAACTTACTGGTCATTCGCGTAACACCTCCTAGCATTGCAGAAGCGCCGAGAACAGCATAGAAACCAGGAGAAATGCATCTTTCCGATGGGTCAGGTGGACAGGAGAGGAATATCCAAGCTGTTGGGTGTGCGCGATATAGCCCTTGGCTGATACTGATTGTTAGGTTTCTGATATATAGCATATTAAGAGACGGAAATCTCACGTCATTAAACCCACAGCACGGCCCAGGCATGCTCCGATGGCTATTGTTGGCAGAAAAATACCAGCCGGTACCTACGGAACATGTAGCTCGGGTGAAGGACAAGGTGGAGAATAGTTCGTACCATCATGCCAAATGTCCATGCAGTCAGCCCGATCTTGATGATAGCGGTCAAAATCAGAAGGAAGACATTCTCCCACATCGCTGTCGGACTGGAGATTTATTAGATTGATGTTTAAAAATAACATGCAAGTAAACAAAACCAACTTGCAAAGCCCATGATAGTCGCCTTTGGTGGGATCACACTCTTGGAAGAGGTTTGCGACCAATTCTGACGCTTGAACTCTGTGTGGCTCATGAGCAAAAGGATGTATTGGATGTATTCTTTAGCTTCACCTGGAGAAAACAACCTTTGATAATTCCCTGTTGTCAGGATCATATAGCATGGGATAAGATGAGCGAGGCTTACGAGATAGCTGATGCCAGCTGTGATTGCGCTGACGCACACAACCTCCAGAACTGGCCAGTCATTCAGGTAGGAATTTCGACGGTACAAGGCAACTTCAACATTAAGCCGGATTAACAGAGCTCCAAGGACTCCCTAATTATGCGCTTATTTAATGGGGGTCTTTCTGCAGCTAAGGAATGTACATACGCCGACCACACCAAGGCCAAGCCAAGGAATCTACGCATGCTTTCAGAGGAGATTTATACGTCGACGACGAGACTCACCAGCTCAAAGGCTCGCCAAGTGTCGACCGCATTTGTGACCTATGGATATTTAGTAACATTCAAGGAATTTATTATACTCAACTCAAACGAACCTGGAAAAGTACGAGTTTCGCGGTACCGAAAGGATTGACCCACTGTAGGGCGACAGCGGCAACGGCAGATGCTACAAAACCTCTCCACATAACATCCGTCTCATTCGCAAATGTGTCCAACTCTGGGATCGAGTTAGTAGGCCTCGACGTCGAAATGCGATGCTGTTGTACCTTCGAGCCCAAATAGGACACCTCCGAGTGGGCTACCGAAGGCTACGGAAACACCTGCGGCGGCTGCAGCTGCCAGTAGTTTTCGCTTCTGGGCTGTCACCAAAATAAGCCTTGCACCAAATCAATGGAATTGGGCGAAATGTACCCTCGTTATGATTGAACTGTTTGAAGAATCGAGATAGGCCGAATGCCATGCAACAGGCAACGTGAACGAGGGGACCCTTGGGAGACGCGTGAGTTCTCAGCAGAGCTGGGCAAGACGTTTCTGATTACCTCCTTTCCTAAAGACAATCCAGAAGCGACGGCAAGAGCTAACCCAAGTGCCTTGATGAGAAGGGTCCAGGGAGTAAGAAACGCATCAAAGACGTAGCCTCCAAGGATCTGAAGGACACCCAATTGAAAATGGTCGTCTTTGTTAAAGTCTTATACACATACAGCCTTGATTTCGGGAACTGCATATCCAAACATTATTAACAGCCATATATAAGATTACTAAAAGCACTTACTTCCTGTGTGAAAAGCGCTGATGGAGCAAGTCAGGTGTGCTGGTGTCGGATTGTTTGAGAGACTTACTATGGAGCATAAGCCTGTACAAGAAGTGCCGCACTCCCGGAAAATGCAATCTAGACATTCCATTTGAGACATAAAAACAAGAGAAGGGGCATTATTACTGACAGCAAGCACGACGTAAATGAAGCATTGAAGCAACGACTGTACGAATATGGATCTGATGTGTAGAGATTCACTCCACGTCAACCATTCGTGACACTGCTCTCCAGCTGAAGTAAATGAGCTTCTTTATTTGAGCGATACGTAGGGAAACATGCGCACGATCGAGACCACTACGGCATGCTACTTGGTTGTAAAAGAACCCATACGAGCAGTGTCCCTCACGAAGGTCTCCCAACCTGAGGGGGTTTGAGATTTCGGAAACCTAACATTTCCAAGGACATACCACTTAACCAAAACGTCTAACCAGGCGCCAGTAATACCAATACCTAGGCCCGTCACGATCACGACAAACCACAGTCTCGAGGATTCCAAGAGGGGAAGCAGAAGTCCACGGGCACCAGCTTGTGATCTAAGTGAATGCAGTCGTTGGCGTTCAGCAGCCTCCTCGTGCAGCCAGTCGATACTGCTTCCATCCTCATATTTTGTCCGCTTCGCGTATTTTGTTGGAAGCTTGCCATCCTCAGTCAACTCGAAGAGTTCTTCGTCGGTGCGTACATGTCCATTACTATCTGAGGGTTCCAGGGGCATTGAAATAGGCTCAGCACGGTAGCAAAGACAGTACACTTGCAGCGTACACTTTGTGGAACGAAATGACCCCAAAGAAGCCTGTTCACTGATACGATTGATGGAGACCTGTGTTAGATCTAAAAGTGCTTGCCAAACAACGATGTCCTCTTTCCCCACCACTCACCCATGTCGCATGCCAGCAATAACGCAATTGCTGGTCCATCGACCAACGCTCTCAAAGATGAATCTGAGACATCGATGTCAGCTATTCTTCTTGCACCATTAAATGAGCTCCAAGCGCTCTCGCACGCTCTTTTTCTCTCCCTCTCCCCTGTTCAGACCAAACCACCACCTACGCCTCCTCTTACCGCGTTTTTGGAATGTGACGTGGCTTTATCTGCTGCAATCAACCTAGCACACAAACATCAGATCAAGCAGCGGAGAATAGACGCGTTGGAACAGGAAATACTCGATCTCGAAGCCCGATGGCGGGAAATTGCGTCCGAGCTAGAGAGCGGAAAGAGAGAGTTGGAAGACATGATCGAAGAGGGCGAGGAGAGGATAAAAGCCATTGAGCAGGCGAAGAAAGGTTTGAGATCGTCTCATTGGGCAATCGAAAGACATGCCTCATTGCATTCTAGGGGCAATACCTTACCCCGAACTCCTGGCGTACGCGCAGAGCATCAGTGCGTTCACATCGGCCCCTCCAAACATGCCGGATATCAGTTTACCGGGCCAGCCTCCACCGCCACTATTCTTTCCACCATTTCCGAACGAGGAAAAGATGCGCCGTGGACGTCTCAATGCGGAAGCACCTTTGGGCTTGCTTGGGGAAACACATTCGGTTGGAAGGCGTACGTCGACCAGTATCCTATGAGTTTCAAGCTGATTTTCGTGTTCAACAGCACCCACGGTTTCTCCACATCCCACTGCTCCGGATCATCATCATGGCGCGAATGCTTACCGTCCCGATCTTCGTGCACCTCAACCACAATTTTTCGATCTGGATTTGGATCTCAACCCCGATCTATGAGCTGCTCAAAGCGCTCGCTATTGTTTCACTTGGCATGTAACATCTACGGATTAACGTCGCGCTCTGCATTGCTTCCCGACACAGTACAAACAGGAGCGATGCAATATACCACCATAATACACAAGGGTATTTGCGTATTCTTGTCAAGGTTCTCCAAAATTTCATCTGAATTCAGCCAGTAACCATCCTCAACTAGAATGAGTAGTTCTCGGTATCATCCCTCTCAGCTGCGATACGCCTGTCGTACAATTGAATCGTTCCGCAAGATCCTCTCCAATTTTCACCAGTCGACTCTTGCCCTCTTTCACCCGTTTCCCTTCAAACTGCTCGGCATATACCTCGAGCTGTTTTCTGAATCCCAGATTGGGGCAAACAATTCCGCGTTTAGATTGCGTATGTGCGACAGCCTCGTGTGCTAACATCCCAGAAGTTGCAATGAGATAGGCGCAGACGACGGTGGCACTCCGGCTAATACCTTGGAAACAGTGCACCTATCATGCTTTTAGGAGCATTCAGTCACGCGAATGGAATGCAACATTACCAGCACTATATTTGTCTCCTGTGCTGCAAGAGCTGAAGTTATGAATTCAGTAGTTCCGGGAAGATGCGTCAAAATATCGACGTCTGAACAGTCGGCAAGGGGGACATGGAGCCTACGCTCCTCCGGTATGTGGTCGGGGATAATAGTATCAATGTCATGCTCTAGAACAGAGATTACATGCGTGATCCCAAGTCGCTTGAGTTCTTCGCCGTCACTTGCAGTGTACAAGTCAGAGAGGTAGACGCGAGGTGCGATGAGGCTGGCAGCACGGCCGTACCGGGGATTTGGAACGCTGTTGCTCCTCGAAGAGGTCGCTGCAGCAATGGTGGTATTCCATCTGGAAGCAGGGAACGATAACATTGTGGGAGATGGTATTTAGGTTAAGACTGTAGCGATCATTGAATATTGAATCTTAATGAGGTACTTAGCTGGGATGGAGCTTAAAATCAGAACGCCACATGCTCTCACATGCTGATGGTCGCTTGAAATAGATCAATTCGTTCTTTGCTCTTCTTGCTACAACCATTCATCTTGGTTCATCATTCGCTTTGGATCCATTAAGATGAGCCGGAAGGGTCAAAGAGCAGTAGAGTCCGTGATGCAAGTCGTTGTGACTTCCATGATTGCGTGCGTCCAGGTTCGATGATGCTACGAGTCACGAATGTCAGTGCTAACTCTGCCTTGTAGATACGCTTGGTACATCTGTACCTTCGACATCGGAAGTTAGTCTTTCAAACCGAAGTCTGGAGATTCGACTGATTGTCTTATTCAGTTGGTTGGCTTGTGCTTCGCCATGGTTTGTGGCTGTGGGGAGGCAAGTGCCTCTGCCTGTCAATTGTGTTCACAAGGATGTGATCCATTGCAGGCGTCTACGTGGTGCTTGTCAATGCCTTGATACCCGTCGTTGGCCTTATATACGTCTCTTTATGTGTTGGGCGCAAAACTCACGGCGTTCCCGCCTTGCCTCTGCCTGACAAGGCGAACCTGTCCGAACCATACGAATGCATCAACATGGAGGGAGACCTGGCAGTTTGTCAGAAAGGAGGATGTAATGGGTCTTGGAAGCCTCCGCGGTCTCATCATTGTTCAACGTGTGGGGTCTGTCGCGTCGGTTTTGACCATCATTGTCCATGGGTGCGTCATGTTTTCAACCATCTTATTGCCTCCAGCGGCTTGGTTGAGAGTCATTCTAATTGTAAATCCAGATTGGAAACTGTGTGACCATATCTCGAATGAAGCTCTTTCTGACGCTGCTCTACTTCGCTCCTTTCACGTTTACAATTGCTGCGTTTCCTATCACACGCGTCTTATCAAGTCATGTATCATTGGCTCTGTCTGTTTCGCAAGCAGACCCATGGGCGATACAAACCTGGTGGGACTGGTATGGTTCGTGGATTTTCTTCGGTGGTCCGGTGGGCAGGTGGCTATGGGGTGCTGTTCTTGGGTATCGCATCTTGCAGGCACGTAGGGACGACAGTTGCGACCTTCCACCAGGTGACGTTATCGAGCAACCCCACCTGCGTCTACTCGCTATAGTCATGCCAGCCATGACCTTATCTGTCTTTATGATTGTAAGTATTGTTTCTGTCAAGATGGACATTGTCCCTTGATTATAGCTTTACCAGCTTCTGGGAATCATGACAACACGGACATTTATGCGCGGGATGACCTCCGTGGAGGCACGCGGCCCATCAAACGTCCGTGCCAGGCGTGGATCATCGCACCCATATACAAGATTTGTATGTATTCTGGGCCAGGTTCCAATCGGGAACCAAATCTCCGAAAGTTCTTCTGGACAGGAAGCTCTTGTTCACCCGGTGCATCCAACGGAACGCCTCTATGATTTGGGGTCAGAAGTTAACTGGCGTGCACTTCTTTCCAGCCCTTTCTTTGACAAACGGTCTGTCGTTTGGGATGATGTTATGAAAGTTCTTCTCTTCATTGATATATCCCCTGATTCCCCACAGTTCGGATTATACCTGGCCTAAACTAAATCCCCTGATTCTTCAAAGAATCCGGAAGTCCGACCCCCCTGTCGCTAGCCAGCTTGCGGCTCAACGTGAATCTTCTCCTTTACTCTGATCTTAAGGAGCTGTACCTATGAATGAAGCAATCAGTCATGATCATGAAGTCAACAAATCAGTTATACCCTTGTTTCCGCATCCCACCGAGGGCCAGTTCGCTGCTGTAGAGCCACTAAGACATGCGCCATTCCAAAGATCTGGGCCATCGCTACCAGACCACTGGCTGCATGAAACCTCAGAGAAAGTGCCGGTCAGCGCGCCATGGCCTGATGGAAAGAAGGCACTTGCGCCTCCCGTATCCTGGCAAATATCGAAGCTGCAGCGTAACAATTATTACCCATCTGTTGGGTACGGAGATGTTGGGAGACAAACTGGAATGGCTGTCCATGTTGGTTATTCGGGCTAGTCGTCCGTTGCCCACACCATTCCTACGCGACGTCACAAGCCGAAATTTCGAAACCAACGGGCCGAACACATACCAGGTTTCCATCTACTGGGCTGGAAGATTACAGCCTGCTTTAGCCACATCGAGCAATATGGGAGGAGCATATATACCACAAGTCGGTCACTTTGACGACGATTGAATGGAATGGACCTATATATGCGGGGGAGAAAGGATCAGCAGTTCCTGTGATTGCGAAACAACGGCCGCATGCATCCCCAGCGCCAGCGCCAGGGGCGGAACCAAAAGCAAGCTGATTTATCGCTGCTGTATATCCGGTGGCCTTTTTCCCGCAGGCTACGCATACCCTTGATCAGCGTGGCACATAATTTATCACGAAGACAGATGCCATACCAGGGGAGCCGCAACCAGAGTAGTATGTGAATGATGCAGTCCCCGATGGGATTTGGATGTATCCGCCTGTAGCCTGACTGTCAAACGCTATGGCACCCGCACCTGCGACGTATATGAAGAAAACCAAGGAGGCCACACAGAGCATTGGGATAGAATGTTGGTGTATTCGCCGCTAACTCATCACCCTCTTTTATATGCCTATTTCCGCTACAACCTCGGTTCTCTGTTTATACGTGCCG
>JABCKG010007688.1:0-10154 GCA_018851835.1 Hypsizygus ulmarius | reverse complement strand
CAGCGTGCACGTCCTAGTCGACTTACTGGGATTGATACCCTGATCCCACAGGCGATCCGCTGACTTGGGAAAAGACCAAGGTTTCTCCTACGCTTGGCTATTGTAATTCGTCTTCTCGACCATGGTCACCTACACGTGCTTCCGGACCTCAATTTTGATGGAAAGAACACTTTCCATCGCCATCTTAAATGCTGCCCAAAAGCCGTTTCCTTGGGTTGAATGCAAAGCTAATTGCTGATGTCAGCGCTATTTTTGACTCGAAGTTTGTTGAGGGTTGCGGGACCGAAGGAATCATTCACCTGAGAAGCACTGATCAATACCATTTCAATCTTCTTTCCATTCGCTCCCTTTATCTCACACATCTTCCAGAATTTAGTACCCATGCCAGTTGCTTCTCGCGTTCGTCTATTTCCAAGTCCTCCTCCAAGACCACTTCATACCCCACTCTCAATCTTCGATGCCGCAGTCGTGCGCTTTTCTCCGACCTCTGTGATATGGACTTACGCGTCGCACAACCCATCGATCAGCTCACACTCAGTTTGAAGGAGACACTCAATGCTTATCCACAGTGGGCAGGGCAGCTTCAATGGGCACAATATAATCCTGAAGGCGATCACACACAGCGTCAAGGTCGTTTAACGCTTGTCTACGGTACAATAGCAGATCCTGGAGTCGAGTATATAATCTCGACCTCTCCTCGTCCGTTCTCCTCGTTAGTTGGAGAAACGGCCAACGGGTGTCTCTGTGGGAGATTTTCCTTCGAACGAATTACTTGATCCTACCACGCCGTTGGCACTCCACAATTTGGTTGACTTTGCGGGGCTGCCGTGCATGATCGTACAGGTCACGACGTTCGCAGACCACGGTACTGCCATCGCTGTCAACCTCTCGCACCCGTTGGCGGATGCGCAGGCTCTGCTGCAGTTCGCCAATGATTGGGCTTCGGTCAATAGGGCAATGCTGACTGGCACAGAAGTGCCCGTGCTCATCCCCATATTTGATCCACAGTTATTGGATCATGCTGCTGCAGGGGACATTGACGAGGCACAGCCGGATTCAGCCCTTTTAAAGATAGCGAGTGATCTCCCATTGCATAGATACGACTGGTGGGCATCTGCCGCTGGTTGTCCCACTTCGATGGCTTCAGCGACACTCATTCCGCCTGAGCTTGAGGATCGAGAAGTAGGGGCCTTAGGAAACCCCATACCATGGCACGAGTTGGATTTAGCACCAGTGTCACACTATCTTGTGAACTACGACGTGCACGAGCTGCATGCGATGTGGTTGGATGCATCACCCGCCTCACAGGTCAGTCACCTAGATGCGCTGCTCGCACATATATGGAGCCTGATCATTCGTGCTCGAGGCGTTGAGGGTGAATATCACTTAGATGTAGCTTTCGGCTTTAGAAGTACATAGACTTGACCCCCCGCTGCCCTCGACATTCCTTGGTTCCCCACTTACAATGACGAACGTCACGACGACAGCTCATCCTGAGTCTGATCCCCAGGTTGGAGAAATGGCGGCATCTATTCGCGCCTCCCTCAGACAATTCACACCGTCTACTCCTGCCAGCACTCTCGCATGAGATGGCATTCGAGGCCGGGGCCCAACGAAGGTGGAATGCATTCTTTGGGAGGCGATGTAGACTTTGGCACAGGTGTTGCGACTTATGTGGAGGCTGTCATGCCCAGTGCTGACGGTTGTGTTCAAGTAATGGAGGGACAGAGTTCGGAAAAGTCACGAGGAGGGAAGTGGTATGATGGATACGTAACAGTGTCCCTTCATCTCAGAGAAGATGTAATGAAGCGGCTTCTCCAAGACCCCAATTTAAGAAGGTATCGGAATAAAGTATTGGGCGTTTGCGAGAGATATACAGTACCTTGAACCAGGGGCTCGACATAGAGCGGGACTTTGTGATCAGCTTTCACGGAAATTCAAACCAAGTCATGTCTGCTTCCGGACGGGTACTCTCGATCATGGCGTCGATGCGCAATAATTAATACAGACGATCGGAAGAAAGAGACGGAAAGATGAGCAGGACGGGTGGGGGAAAAAGCAAAAACATTTGATTATGTTTCTCGGAGGTAGACTAATGTGGTTCATTTCGCCTGCTCTGATTCAACACCATATTTTGCGGGATCTGTTCCGTGGTGGGGGTGGTTCACCAGGTTAAACCTACAAGATGGGATATTAGCTTGGTGGCCAGGCATAATGAAAACTGAACGCACATCGGGAACGTAGCTGACGTTCAATAAGAATCAGATGGAATGTTGCTTCGGATAAAAGAAACACTCACAAAACTTGAGTTGGGAGAATGCTGAATTGCGATGTGCAACCCCTTGTACCCACAAAGGTTGGGGTGATTCGCCGTATAGTGGCTTGCCTTCCTTGGCAAGCTGGCTGAGTTCCGCAAGGTCCTTTTCCTCCTCTCGCTTGTTCTCTGACCATCCCCAGAATCGAACTAGCAGTATGGTTTATGACGCTAGCAAGGGAGAAACACCAAGAAGATGTACATACCACTTGACCGCTGGTATGCAAGCATGAAGCCTCCAATAAATCCGAGGAAGCCTCCGAGACGGAGTGACGTTCTCAGCCTCAGCCTAGCGGGATCTGCCAACTCTACAAGAATAATGAGAACATGACCGGAAGAAATAGACAGCATCCGGCGCACCCCAGAGGTAGAGAGCACCGGGAAATGCAGCAGTTGCGCCAGCCCAGACGGCATAGTCTGAAGGACGGAAGTATCGGACTACACGGGAGGCATGGGGGTCGGCGTCGATGCGCGGATAGGGAGTGTCAATGTGCTTTTGCGGCATCGCGGCCAAAGTCGGTGCTCGTCGTGGCGGACAATGCCAACTCTTGTTTGCCCAGACACGTGACTCTTAATCAGCCTGCCCTCATCTCTGACTTTCTGTGGCCAAAGCTGGCCAGTCTTGACTTTTAAGCTCTTGTCCTTTAACCGCCATCTACCGACCCTTATGAGCGCAATACGGAATACCAGCGCTCGCCGTAGCCATGCCCGCGCGGCGCAGCTACCATATGCCCGTCCAGCTCCCAAAAAATCGGTGCGTGTCGATCTGTGGACCATGAGATTTAGTACCGACTATTTACCTGTCCAGTCCTGGAGCATCTCTGGTTTACTGAGCTATTTGAACCCACTGCGATCACGCCACTCTGCTGAAACGGTGTCTGACTCGCAGAGCGATTCAGAAAGCGAGGATTCGAACAGTTCACAGAATTTACCCGCTGAGTCCCTGTCAAAACAAGGTCACCAGGTCAGTAGCCACATCCTCGTATTCTGCTTTTGCTGGCTGAGTTGTACCATGCAGATACTGAATCACAATACTGGCCATTCCGCCTCAAACGCGTATGCAGGACCATCCTCTCACCCGAATCATTCTGCAGTCCCGCAACACCAAACGCACCAACAGCTTCCCCAAACCCCTGTGAACTCTGGCACCACATTAGCCCATCCGCATGTCAATGTGCATGCCGGATCATCTTCACCTGCGCAGAATCTCCAGACTATTCGCGATTTTCTAATGGAGAAAGGTGATAAACCTCTCAGTGATGTCGAAAAGCAAGGCCTTCTCTCTCTAATTGAGCAGAGCTCGCCTGGTGCGTTACTTGCCGCCCTCATGTTTCTGTTAACTCATGACGTATCAGAAGAACATGAACGATTCCGATTTTCGACTACTCCTTCCACTCCCCCTCGCGGAAATACTCCATTCGGCGGCACCAATGGTTTCAGCTTTGGCCTTGGTTCTCCTGCTGCGTTAACCTCTACGCCATCACCACGCAAGACTTTGAACAAAAACCCCAATGGACCATACAGATGGCAAGGTGGCGGCAGCGCCAAAGCGACACGCTCTAAGAATCGATACTCTTCACCTGCCTTCGGCCCGTCGCGCTCCACAACTGATCGCCTCATCTTGAAGGAGATTCCGACCTCTGAACCACCCAAGACGGATACAAAGCGGAGAAGAGTCGGTGAAGAGGCAATCACTTCAGCTGCCACACCCAGTGGACCTAACGACCAGGCTGTTCCAAAGCCTCCAGTGCGGTCGGCTGCTCCAGGTCCCTCGCCGACTAGGACAAAGCAGGCATTGCCATTTCCTGTGTCTGAAGGGTCACCGAGTACTTCCCGTCTTTCGAACGGGTCAACTCTACCGAAAGTGCCGACTACCCCAGTCTCCTCGCGACTTCGCCCACCTCAGAAACCGACCGTGCCAGCTGTACCGTCTCCTCTGAGACAAGCATGGTCTGGAGCGCCTCCATCTTCTCCTAGCGATGCCGGAGCTTCTCCTGCGCCGCCGCAGAAACAGACCAAAGCCGCAAACTTCATGACAGAGTTGATTAAGGAGGTGACACCTCCGAAGCGACCTGATCTCACCAATCCATACCAAACAGCAAGCCCACTCGCCAAAGTTGGACCACCGAAACCGAGGACTGTGAAGAGACCGAGAGCTACAGGGAGACCTGCACCCCCTGATGTAGCTGCAGATAAGGGGAAGGAAAGGGATTCTAAGGGCGTTGCAGAAAAGGAGAAGGCGAAGGCGAAAGAGAAGGTTTACTCGCAGCAGGCTATCATTGAGGCCACGCTGCCAAAAGTTTGTCTCTCGCCCTTCTTCTCATATCATTAACTGAGATTTTACACTATCCAGGGAAGCAAGCGGTCACGGCCACCAGCGCATTTCGAGAAGGCAGCGTCATCCAGCCGCGAGACGTCTCTGTCGCCAACGGACGAAACACCTCGCCCGAGCAATGGCAATGGGAAGTCTAATGGAATACGCAGAAGTTATGCTGCATATGTTGTGGAGGAAACTGACGAGGATGAAGAAGAGACAAAACCGCCGACCAAAAAGTCCAAGCCCCATTTGGCTGGGCAAGCAGTGGCAACCACAAACGGAAAGAAATCTACAGCATCATCGCGAACTCCAGATATCGTGATCGAAGAGGTGGAGGACGTCGACATGCAGGCTCCTCCCGCGAAGCCTCAAACCGTCACACCGCCCACTCCTGGTTCATTTGGGCAGCCGTCTTCAGGAACCAATGGTGCATCCGTAAGGCCAACCTTTTCCAGTTTCAAGTCGACATCTGCGCCGAAAGAGCCAAGTAAGCTCAGGTATAGCTATCAACCTGAGCCAGGCAGCTCTTCGCCTATACCTTCACCTGCTCCGACTCCTGTACCCACACCCCCACCGGCAAAGGTTACGCCTAGTCTGCCGTCCTTCACTTCCCAACCTGCACCTGTACTAGGGGAACCAGCCACGGCGAAAGTCGAAGTGCCCAAGAAGAAGCGGACTCCCGCTAAGGAAGCTGCACTGGCGCTCCCAGCACACTCCCTTCCCACCTTTGTCTTTTCCGTCACGACAAGTATCCCGTCCATCCCCGCCCAACACACCAAGGTGCGAGACCAGGTCAAGGCACTTGCCGAGTCTGCCCTCCCTTCTTTCGACTTCAGCGCCAAGGCTCTCGCGAAGGAGCCTGTTGCAGTGAAGGCAAATGTTACCCTACCTCCCGTGAAAGCATTTGACTTTGCAGCCGCTGGGATGAAGCCTGCTAGTGCGAGTGCTGGTGGGTCGACTTGGACGTGCTCTACGTGTGGGCTGTCGAATCCGGCAACGGCGACTGATAAATGCACCATTTGCGACTCTTCCCGGTGACTCCTATGACGTACCGCTCCGATTTCTGCGCCTTCCCTTTTCTTGTGTGACCTGCCTGCTGCTAGTCCCCTTCATCACTTTGCATTGCGTCTTCTTCTTGTCCATACCATCATCCATATCTCTTCAACCAAAGAACATCGATATCTAATCGATGAAGATAATAATTTTCATTCACGCATATTTCTACGCTTGATACATAGATATTGTACACTTTTTAGCCAGCTGCCTGTGCATCCCGGTATTATACATACTTAGGTCAGGTCAATGGTATTCAAGACATGGATGGCTCTGAATGGGTTTTGCGAGAGTCCGAAGGAAGGTTGTTGCAATAAGCTATGATGAAGTACATAATCATAATCATGAGTGGGGTGTCTGTTTCGTGAAATCCAAACGCCGTGCTATGGACCGCGTTTTTGCATCGTCATTTGGCGAGGAAAGCTTCCGCTTCAGTCTGCTGTTATTCGCTTTGACGCCAGGACCTGTAGAATTCATGGTGACGTTTCCGTCAACTTCTTCGAGGGCGCGTGCAGCGAGCTGTGTGCTGCATTTCGGGAGCTTGGACGGATGCGTGGGGTACGGAAGGGCGCTGAAGTATGGGTGATGAAGAGCCTATAGAGAATGATTCTCAGGTGCATAATCGAGTAGAAAGAGAAATCTTCAAACCTCTCTCGCCGATATCCGTTTCCGAGGTTCATAAATCAGGCATTTGCTGAGAAGATTTAACGTATCAGCACTTGCGGCAGTAAAGAGATCCCGCAATGGTGTCTTTGGGAACAGGCCGACCGGAACGTAGTCAGGTAGTTTGGTATGTCCCTGGTGAGATATCGTGAAAAGACAGCCACTGAAAGTGAAGAAAATGAAGGTACCGGCCACTCCTCTTCTGTCGGGGTACCCAAAGCACGGAATGTCGTTTTGAGCTGGTCCATGTCACTCTCGCCTGGGAGGTACGGTATCCGAAGCATGAGTTCTGCAAATATAGTCCCAACTGACCAAATGTCGACCGCAGAACTGTAGTATCGGCTGCCGAAAAGAAGTTCTGGAGGACGGTACCACCTGCAAGACAGTAAGTCGGGTTAAACTGCAGAAAGAAAAAAGTGGCGCACCGAGTAATGACCTGACATGTCATCTTGTAGCCTGGGTCGGCGAAATCTCGAGCCAGACCAAAATCGGCGATCTTCAGCTGCCCATCAGAGGCCACGAGTAAATTGTTTGGTTTCAAATCCTGTGTCGGTTGTTGATTTACAGGAAACTAGAAGACAGGAGATGACGCACCCGGTGCAGGACCCAATTACGGTGGCAGAACTCAAGGCCACGGAATGTCATTGCCATCCAACTCTTGATGTCTGCAGGTAGAAATACAAGGGATCGGTCTTTGATGATCATCTCTAGGTCAGAGTCGAGGAACTCGAGAACGAGGTTCAGGTTTGTTTTGGAAGAAAAGACGTCGAGAAGCTGTATAACATCATAGATTAATTATGACACAGGACCTAAACACACGCGAGAACTGGGATACCTCTATTACATTCTGGTGATGAAGTTCGCGCAGGTATTTTACCTCACGTATAGCGGACATGTCGAGGCCATCCTTGAATTGCCCAACCTTTATCTTCTTAATGGCGACCTTCCGACCTGTTGCAGCCTCTCTTCCTGTAGGCTGTGTAAGACTGCGGGTATATCCAACCAACTTTGAACACTTGCCTCGATATACCACTGCATATGTACCCTCTCCGACCTTCTGGTCTTTTACCCTATGTATATTTCAGATGTGCCAAATACCGAAAATTGTTAGAAACAAACCACCGCCTTTGACGCTCAGCGTTTGCCTTTTCTACTGCATCCATATTGTTTTCTCTGGACAGCGATTTGATTGTTCACGTCGTAGGTGGTACCTGCCTTACGAGGCGATTCAGAATGGAGCAGCCATTCCAAGGCCGATGCTCTCAAACAGGTCGTTAATTGCCTCGCTTACATAATAACAATGACCAAAGTTGCCCACTTAAATGAGGCCCCCGGAAGCTCCTGCCAGGGTTTGTCCGCTGGATAGGCCTTTTGAGGGCGAAATTTTGTGAAATCCTTGTCCTAGTTTGGCCTTTTTGAGGTGCTAGTTGGCGAAATTTTTTGAAACCTATGTCCGCTTATAGGCCTTTTGTCGGTCAAATTTCGCCCAAAAATTTTAACAATGGCCAGTTTTTGGCGTTCGACATCGTTGAAAAGTCACGCTCTTGGCGGAATCACGCATGTCACAGGGCGTGACCTTGTCCGCCATAGGCCTTTTTACGCATCAAACATAGGCCTTTTTAGGCCCAAAAAGAGCGGGTTTGGCGGACATACCTTGGCAGGAGCTTCCGGGGGCCTCTTAAATGCCATGATCTCTTGAAATGCATTGTACGAGTACTCTACAAATTCTACTGGAGCATACTGCATGTATTTTAGAACGTGTTATGACATATGGGGTAGCCCCTGCCTCTCAAGCTCTTCCAACCGAGTTCTGTCATCAAAACTCAATACTGTACTGATTTGACCTACTCTTCATGTAACGCGTAACGCGGGCTCCTGAAGAGAAGAGAAATGGTGGGTGTAACACGTAACAATTTTTTTTGAAGAGCGTTACAACATACAAAATGTGTGATCAAAAACTCAATTTTTTCTTGTAAGCCACTGGGGGCAGGGATCACCCAGGATGTCAAAAAAATTTCCCAAGCGAGTGAAGAGATTCCGAGATTGTAATGCAGATTTAGGGGTCATGAAGAGCTGAAGAGATCATGTATTTTGGTAACACGTAACATGCCTTGAAGAGTAGGTCGAATCAGTACAGTACACTCAGGAAAGTAATATCAATGTACGCAAGCTGGATCCTGTCAAGTGGCGAATCATGAGGCATTCAATACCTCGATTCAAGCATGCTTGCGAACAGCCCTTCCGATGAGGAGAGACAATAGCCATGAAGCAAAATGGTACTCAGACGTGGACACAAAGGTTCCGGTCTGCCGATCGTGAGTTGCAATACTCGACCTGTAACCAATGGAACGTGCATATGACAGAAGCCGAGCATTTTAAGGTTTAGGCATGTTCCAGGACTTCCAATGTTTCCTCTTCGTGCACATTAACGGCGAGGATAAGTGTTATCAGGGAGCATGATGACCGGCAAAGGAGATTCATAAATTTTTGCGTAGAGAATGGATGGATAAATGTGAACGATACACGGAGGAGCGATGGAGATGTGAAGCAGTCGAGATGTATGTTCATTTGCTGCACGGAGCTTGTGACAGATAGTTCCTTCAAGTCCGGTATAATTATTGGAGGACCCTGGATCACCCGCTGGAATTCCCCGTTCATGTCACCGAATTTGATGGAAACCAGTCTGGGACACTGCTCCAATATCTCTCAGCAGTTATCAGGAGAAAACACGGATGTCCCCAGGTCCCCAAGTTCCAAAGTAGTTAGACGACTGAATGGGACCTTTAGATTGCGGTTATCCCATCCGGCGAGTTCAGTGACCAGCACCAAATGCGAAAGGTTTGGTGACCGTTCAAAAATTACTGCCAACTGCTCACTAACTTCTTTATATGTCGATGGAAGTGATAGAGTCAGAGATTCGAATGAAAGGGCCTTTACATCTGGAAGGCGCAGAAGGGAAGGGAGATTTAGGAATAGGAGAAATCTGATTTCAATCTGTTTCCAGGTTGTAAAGAACGGTATCACGCTGCGGAGGACAGCTTCTGCATGTTTATGTGCATCAACACCGGGCCTCCTGTTAAGCACCATGGAGATCTGAAGAGGACACCCTCCCGCCCGACCAAGCCAGATTGGAATTAGATCGAGTGATGGGCTACACCCCTTCCTTGAGATACTGATACACAAAGATTACCATAAGCTTGGCATGGACAGTGCGAGATTCCTCCAGGTTCTCTTGATCTGACATAGCAACAGAGGTCCAGTCAATGATGAAGGTTGGATGAACGTATCGCTCGGAAGGCATTGCTGGAAAATTTCTTCCCAAACGTCAAAAGGCACTCGAAGTGCATGTATATCGTAGCGTCCTGAAAACTTGGAAGTCCTGTATCCGAGTCTTCTACCCCGAAAATCAGCATGCTTTCAAAGACCTGGGCCTAAAGTAAACAAAAAACACACCAGAGGAATACGCATCGGCTATCATGAGTATCCCAGTCTGCCTTGATAACCTGGCCGAAGGGATATGAAGGACGTCTCGACGATCTTGGTTTGGGTTGAAGATAATGATACCAACAGGATCGACCACTCACTGGTGAGTAGTAAGTGAGAAGACTCTGAGTGCCTTGGGCGGACTCATAAAGCTCTCGGCGCTGATGTCCGTGCACTGCCCCTGCGCGCCAAACGCGTTCGAGCGATCGCGTTTCGAGCACGTGATCGTTTTGTTCAACTTCTTATTGGAAAATTGGTCATTTCAAGGGTTTTCGAACGCCAAATGCTGCAAAGTTGAGCGCAGGGTTTTCCACGATCAGGTGT
>JABCKG010007687.1:0-28029 GCA_018851835.1 Hypsizygus ulmarius | reverse complement strand
TGCAAAGGCGATTGGCAGGCGATTGGCAGGCGAGTTGAGCGAGTTGAAAAGGACAAATTCCAAGAATCTCGGACGCCTAATAAGGTGGAGATTACTCGTGTAAGACAGTAGTGGGGGGGTGGAAGCGAGATAATCGTAAAGCACGTAAGGTCATGAAAGGTCGTCATGGAAAATAACGGTTATGATAAATGGGTCGTGCTAGATATGAACTTGCGTTGCGTGAGTGTATGTTGGAGAAATTCCGGTAAAATGCGCAGAAGGGGAAACGAAAATGATATAAATATAGGGTGCAAAAGCCAGCCAGCAAGCAACACAAGAGCATGGTGAAAACACAGGAAGACAGAACATGGACAGGTAGCGGGTAGCGGGCTGGTGCTATGACTGGACAAAGCCCGTCGAGCTCGGAGGCCGTGAGTTGGCGCTCTCGCTCTGCCCGCGCGGGCGCGCATCTATAGATGGCGATTTTTTGGATGGTATTGACGAGTCGTCGTGTGCGCGGGTGAAGAAGTCGTCTTCACCTTCATATGGTGAGGACGATGCGTTTATCTGTTGAAGGATGTCGATGAGATCCCGTGTACATGATCGAGTCATAATGGCGAAATGTCGAGGAAAAACGATATGATCAAAGGAAAACAAAAGTGATAGCTTACCCATTGACCCAGCACGTCTGCCACACGGGACGCTTCCTCCTGGCTGAAATTGACGTCCGTGCCCTTCTCCGCATGCAGCCTCAGCAGCTCGCTCAGCGTCCGCTTGCCCTTCCCACTCGTGCTCCCTGGTGCCTCTATCGTGTCCGCGCGCGTCCGGCCGGGGGTGGCGCCGGTGTCGGCAGGGAATGCGACGGAGTTGCGTGGTGTGGTTACGGATGTGAAGGAATCGGGCTCGAGGACGAGGGAGCGATCCCAGTCTTCTTGCTGGGCGCTGGTGGAGTTTAGAGATAGGTTGGAGAAGTTGAGGTCGTCGGACATGGACATCGTGGGTGTATGTGGTGGCGGTGGAGGAGGAGGAGGAGGAGGAGAGGCGGGTGGATTGACCGGAGTGGCGGAAGTGGTTGGTGGCGTGAAGCAAACAGTGAAGTGGTCACGGGGTCCAGTACACAATCAACGCGTCGGACTCCGGCCACCGCGTCTCGCCACATCCCACGGTCGAGATCAACGTGCTAAATTAAATAGTGTGCTTTACTTCCAGCAACCTACGCCATTTATTAACCAGCCGATAATTTAAACAAAAGCAATCATAGTCAAGTAAATTTCCATCGAAAGCTACGTATGAGAGCACTAGGTACGTAGGGGTGTAGATCTATGTGTGGTGAAATCCTATGCAACGCAAGATCCAAAGCAAAACGTACGAGAGAGATAGTCCCAATGATGATAGTGTAAAAGAAGAAACAAGAGATGCAATGAATATATGGAGATGGATAGCAAATCAAACAATCAAACCTAGAGGAACAAAGCAGCCACAGTGAAAACAAGCATACCCCCGAGCCCAGCAACCGACGCGCCAAGCGACAGCGCACCGTTAGATCCACCGTCGCCGGTAACAGCCGCTCCATGCCCAGTACTCGTTGGGCTGCCGCTTCCAGTAACATTACCGTTCCCGCCACTGTCGCCTGCGGTGGACAAGGCAGAGGGAAGCTTGCCGATGGTGCTCCACGATACGTCGGCGTTGACAAATGTGGTGCTGGCGCTGTAAGGCAGATACGAAACGGAGCCCTGGGAGGAGAGTTGCACGAGGGAGTCGGTGGATGCAAAGTACGAGGCCATAGGGTCTTGGACGGTGGGGCCTTTAAGAGTTTGGGTGCTGTTTGTCTGTGGGAGGGAGGATGTAAATCGGTGTGTACAGAGTCGCTTCACTAAGACAGTACGATTTACCTCTACGTTGATGACGTAGGTTGCAGAACCGTCATCAGGGATGAACACAAATTCTTGCTGCACCTGAATAAATTGCTATTCAGAAAACTGGAAACTTGAAGAATATTAAGCATGAACGTACCCCAGTTTCCTTGAAGAAAGACGTGGCTTGGCCGTGGGTCGCCGGAAATTGGCCATAGGATTGAGGCTCCGGTTGAAGGTAAGAGACTGCAGACAAGCCACAGTCAGACGCGGGCGCAAAAGCCAACGTATATTATAATACATACAATGAATAACAAAAATAAGAGCGCTTCCAGCTGCGATGTCCGGAACGTTGAGGAAATGGACATGGTTCTGCGCAAGCGCCATGACGGGCTGGTACCCCTCCGTGTTAAACGCCGCTTTCTGGACATCAGTCCACGGCAGCGCCGTTTCGTTGGCGGCTTTCACGAGACCCATGTCAAGGGAGTAGATCTCCCCATTGGATAGGGCATCTGAATGAAACATGTAAGTACGCAGGCACTACGATCAGAAGCGGACAATCAGATTGTGGAGTAACAGTGATGAGGACGCACAGAAGACGTTCGTGTCGTGATCGAGGATGGCCGAGAACGATGTCGGGTCGAACGAGCCTGTCGTGACGGATTGCGCAGACCAAGATTTTGCAGTCGCGTCGTAAATATAGACGGACGAGGGGTTGGCGGAGTCCGCGCCCAGGACGTAGATGGCATTCGTAAACTGTTAGTGATTTTTTTTTGTTCGGTCAATGTCCGATCGAGCGGGACAAAGTTTACTTGGCTGTGACGTACTTGCGACAAATAGCAGTTCGTAGTGGTTCCGTCGAACGGGCTGCAAAATGGATGTTAGGTAAAAAGTATTTGCCTTGCGAGGTTAAGCAAATGATGCGTACGGTCTGCCGGTGGTGGTGATGTCCGTAGCGGTTCCTGTGGGGTGGTGGTGGTGGCGGGGGTTAGCGATCAATGAGCAGTCTGGGAGAGGGGAAACGGTGCACCTGAAGCCCATGTGTCCTTGGTACCGGCATCGTAGTCCTTCCCATTGAACCCAAACGCGAGCAGGCTCCAGTTGATGTCGAAGGCGATGCATGAGCTAGCTGCAGATGCTGCGCTAGCCAGCGACAGCGTAAAGAAGAGCGGGACGAGAGCAGAGAAACAGGGCATTGCCAAGGTAGTAGAGTGTGCTGTGCGTGTGCGCGTGGGGAGGGTTAACGAGGGTGAGAGCTGCAGTACGAGCTTTTGGAGAATGGTATAAATGGTGAGGGACTTTAAAGGAGAGATGCTTGCCCAGAACTCAGATCCGTTAAGTAGCGAAGATGAGAAATTTAAAGGAGGTCACGCTTGGGAATTACTTTATGCTGGAATCGTTGGAGCTATTTTTAGCATAGTAGCCTGCTGTAACCCTAACCCTGGGATACACGGCGCGCGTAGAAGAGCACCAGAGACCCTGAGAGCTAAGCAAATGGCAGAAACGAAGGACTGGTCTCTGAATGCCTGTAGCATTGTACCTATGTACATCCTTAGAGTCTACAGAACACGTTGAACGGAATGAATGAAGAGATTCAAAAAAATTGAATGGAATCCGAACACGTGACCGTGAATTTCCATTGTGGCGTGCTGCTGCCTGCACATGAAGCTTGGAAGGCCCACACCTTCAACACCAATTAGGTTGTTCAGTCCGCATCAACGCCGTTTGCACTGCGCGAAAGTGTTAACCTCGACTTGCATGTCAACAGACTCAACGCAATGTCTGAACGACGACCTAGAAGCTCAATTTAATGAAGTCGCACAGGAACTGCACGCTTTGCTGGAATATTCACCTCCCACTCTTACTCTAGACCCGTCATTGGGGACTCCATGCACACGACTTCCGTTCTGGATCTACGACAAGCACCTTGACGAGAAGCTCAAACTTCTCCGGGTTAGGTCATTATCAACTATTCTTGAATCTCTTGCGGCTAGAGTCGATGACGCCTTGAAGTCCATCACAGAGAGGAGCATCCGGTTACCACTGCTCGGGTCATCCTATATGGCATGCGATTGGCGCCGACGCAAACATCCTGTAGTCACGAATACCCGCTCTGTAGCGCTGTTCTACCAAGAGACACTAGGCTCATCCTGCTCAATTTTTGCCCCTATGCCGGGGATCCATCCCCGTGCTCCCAGCTGGATGTTGCCCATCTTTTGGGATATGATCGAATACGCCGCGTCGACGAGTTGTCTGTCCTCCTGGCTAGAAAACCTCTCACTTAGAGTCAAATATGATGTCGAAAGGAAGCTGTTCTTTTTGCCTTCCGAGCTCGAGGAGTGCTTGGGTGGTAGAATGATGAGTGACTTGGAAAATGTCGTGACAAGACTACCAGATTTGGCAACATGGCTAATAGGACCAGTCTCGAGCAAAGCGGAGGCTATTCTCCTTGACATGGACAGGGTCATAATGGCACATGACTTTAGGTTCAGAATTTCCTCGACCACTGGTCATGCTCCAACGACTTCGGTCCTCATAGAATCCCCACCAGACGCGACGCTACTTCCTCGGGACATCGATGACGACTTTATCAATAACTTTCAACAAGGTCCTTCAAAAAGGCCACTACCCGAGCGCGCCGCCGTTGGGAATTGGCCACGCCGGGGTGATACGG
The DNA here is from genome assembly GCA_018851835.1 of Hypsizygus ulmarius. Classification (NCBI taxonomy): domain Eukaryota; kingdom Fungi; phylum Basidiomycota; class Agaricomycetes; order Agaricales; family Lyophyllaceae; genus Hypsizygus; species Hypsizygus ulmarius. Next base: position 23,523 of record JABCKG010007687.1, on the reverse strand, counting down.
ATGAACATCAAAAAGCTTTGCCTACTTACAGGAAGAAATCTGACGCACAAGAGAAAACCAATCCAGCAGCAAAAGTGGATCCTCAGTTTATCGTTTCTCCGGGTGTGAAGGCAGAGCTTCCTTCTGACACGGAACGTCTTCTTCAACATGTGGGTCTCCTCCTATTCTTGAATGTCTTCCCGATGTTAATATGCATTTCGAAGGCATGGATTCAATCTGTGCGCAAAGACACTAGTTTCATTATATTCCATTGCGGTAACTTCGAGCGAATCGGATTTCATCATCGTAAATCCCAAACACTTTACCTGTCAGATCTCATCGACGTGGCCCATGATAAGGATCCTTCGTATGGGAAGCTCCATCTTGGGCTTTTTATTGCAGCTTTGCGAGATACTTTAGATCGTGCTCCCCAATTAGGGGATCTAGATGTGGTTCCACCACTGCAAGTTCCCGATGATCCCGGCGTTAAAACGCTTAAACGAAAGGCGGCGGATGCTCTGGACCCAACAGATAAGCGCGCCCGAACAAAGACTGGAGCAACCAGCATGAGTACAGAAATCAGTGTTGAGCTCAATAACGAAGTGTGTTCTCTCGATTTATTTCTGTGTCTTGGTCTGACCCATGAAAACAGGCCATTTTTCAGAAAGCCGGTCTCCGAAATTTGGCACTTTTCCACTTTCAGTATGGGGTCTACAATTCTATGTCCTCTTCATCATTCCTGCGAGTCGAGCATACCCTCTGGCCTTCCGTTGGACCAACGAACACCTCTCGACTTCATCGGAAGTATCTGCCTCATCAATATTTCACAGTCTATATCTTCTCTCCAATCGGAGACGGCGCAACTGGGGTAGCTCACAAAGCCAAACTGGAACTAAACACCTCTGACAGTCATTCCGTATCCTGCGACGCCGTCGTTAAACTCGCATTTACTGTGGAACAGCAGGAACGTCTGCGGCATGAATACTCAATCTACGCACACATGGCAGCTGCTGGAGTACAAGGGGCCATTGTTGGTGTCCTAGGACTGCTCCATGACCTGGAGGGCGGTCCTTTGGCTCTGATCATGACACATGGGGGAGAGCCATTGGAGGACAGCGTGGACGCGGCAAGGGGCCGTTTCTAAGGAGCCCATCGAAAAACATGAATCCAGACGGTATGCTGGATTGAATTTTCGCTGTCTGTTTGCTGATGCACGTCTACCCGTAGTGTTGCTTTCCGGCATGCCCTAGAAGAGATCCACAAAGCTGGCGTCCGCCATAATGATCTTCGACCCCCAATTTGCTTGTCAATAAATCCAGCGTGGTTATACTTGACTTTGACCTTGCCAGCATTTACTCCTCCGAGGATGAAAGGATCCGAGAGTTCAAGGAGTTTGAATCTCTTTTAAACGACGTCTATGGAATGGCGAGCGAAACCACAAGCAAAACGGGCACGACAAGCAGCTCCGCGACTTCAGATGCGAAAATTGCCGACACCGTTCATGGCAGTCAACGTTCGTCTGCATAATATCTGGCTAACTTCTGTACGAACAAGATCTGTCTACAGGTGGGTACAGTCCATTTGCGATGATATGTGTTCATGAAAAGAATCCTGAAAGCAGTGAAAGGGAATGCCAAGAAGGAATTCTCCTTGTCAATCCAACTTCCATCCTTCTGCTTCGTTTGTTGCGGCTCAGTAATTGACTATGGCATGTAGATTGACTTGTTGGGGGCGATACGATGATCCGGTAATCTATGACTGCAACCTTATGGATGCCTGCGTAGATTATGTGTCCAAGTTTAAGGAGATAGGCCACTACTTCGGGGAATTGGACTGTGCAGATTCAAGCTTTTCTTGCTTTATGACAATGACACTCTTGAGGTTCAATCACTTATTTATTTATTTATTTGGAAATGAGAAATATTTCACCTCTAACAACGACACAATTTTTACCGACGTTTGAATGTATGCAAAAGGCATTCAAGGTGCATTGAGGCCAAGAGACAGGAGTTCATACTGTATATGGTACAATATATTGGACATACATGTATAAGTAGATAGATATGGAGGTGGGTCCAGATCCCAGTTATTAGTACAGATAAAGTCGACCCAAAACAACATGATGTTGAATATGACTTCAGACATAGCCTGGATTCAGGATCAAAGGATGGTGCTGTTTGACAACATTTTCACGACGACCGCTTCGTAGACTACAATTTAAATAGAAATCAGCAAGTGTGAAAGTAGAAAGCAACGTAGAAAAAAACGTACTGCGGTCGATTATGGCGGACGTAGCCTTAGTATCCTGTCAATGCCACATATATTAGCGGCGATCAGCAGAGACTGAAGACAGAGGACTGACGATAGCACAAGTAAGATGCGGATGAATTCTGCGTTTCTTGGGCGTATGCTGCTGGTGCAGGGAAAGAAATACTTCTATGAGATCTGCGTGCAGTCTGATATTAGTCTAGGATCGACGATATGTATTCACAGCTTACATCGAGCAACAGGCTTTGTCTCGTTCGGTTGACCGTGATAGGATTGGACATAGTTGGAGAACTGAATCCCTGCCTTCAATTTGGAATCAAGGATATCGAGTTTATTGAGGAATAGTATCAATTCAACGGATGCCAGCAGCTTATTGCTGCAGATCATCTGCCAAAGTTTCAATGTATCTGTCTAAGGGGAATTAGGGTAATGCTGCTGAGAATCACCGCAGCGACACCTACAAGTCGGTTCATGCTCTCGTCTTCTGCCAACACCTGGTTGAAACTTGACAAGGGAGCGAGGAAGATGATGACGTTGACTACCACCATCGATGATTAAATATTGATTCTGAACGAGACATGCAGATGGGACTGACCATCGTCAAAATACTGTGCCCAAGCGGCTAAATGCAATTCAATTTAGGCTGAGATCTCAGCTGCAGTAGAAGAAACTCACCCCGCTGACTGCGACTACCACCCACATCGTAAATAACCCATTCTTTGGCCTTTCCTGACACTGACAATGACTTGAGATCTCAGCCGTGAAGCTCTTGTAAACATCAAAACGTACCACTCTCCACTGTAATACGATGTTCCTCTGGTCCAATTGTGGTCACTCTGGCACGAAGTATGTCACCTTTGACCAAGCTCAGCGTGATTCTCAATGAAATGGAAAGACGCGACACTAACTGGGTGTCGGGACGTAGTCATCGCGAGTTACGCGAGTAACGTCTTCCAGGAAGCTGAGAAGTGGGTTCAGGTTGAGCTGAAACTGATAGAAGCTTATAATGATGACTGACAAGCCCGGCTGCTCCTGCAGTGATATTTCTCGATCTCGCAGCATATTCTGAACGAACGGATCCATCCACAAACTAATCATATCCTCCGCACAAGCGGCCAAAATCCGCCGGTTCGCATCGTTGATTTTTTCAGCACTCTTATGACCTGCATCAGACTGTTGCCGGACTTTTAGGATGGTCCTCCAACCAGACGTAGAACGAATGGCAACCTCAGACGCCTTAGCTGGGTTATATGAAGGCGTATATGCCGAAGCGATAGGCGTTGCCCCGGATATTGTCTTCGTCAGACTCGCCTCGACTTCGCGTAGCGGAGTGAGCCTTATGCATAGTCGCCGCAGTTCATCACTCAGAGAATTGTAGAGAGGTTGGAGTGATGCCGAATCCCGAGATCCAGCGAGAGAAGGCGCCAGGAAGTTGAGTATGAAATTCACAGAGCGGATGAGATTGATGTGGACGATGGGACGCCATATTTCTGCCTAAGAGATATTGAATGGAACTGTCGGAAAAGGTTCAGATGATAATGCAGAGTACACTTACTTCGGCCTCGAAAGCTTTTGGAGAGAAATGTAGCTGGAAGTTTTTCAGGATAGTCGACTTCCCTGATTCTGCTTGACCTTGAAACAGAAACGCGTGAATCACGGGAATACCGAACAGAGGTCAAGAGCATACCAAGTAACAGTAATTTGACATCTGGATTCCTCTTCCTGTCTTCCTTCTCCGCCACAATACTCCGGTCGATCGAGTCACTAATTTTCTTCGCCTCTTCTTCTGCCGCCACCCGCACCGCACGCACCTCGTCGGATTCGTCCTGCGGCGGTTGAGGCGGCCAGGTTGGTCTTGCAGTGACTGGTTTTCTGACCTTTGGCATGGAGGTGGTAAAGATGAATCGTGAGGCCCCGTGGGTATGTAGTAAAGCGATCTTCTCCTGAATCGCTGCATCTGCCGCTCCAATTTCACATTATTCAAGGTACATATTCCGCGTTCCTGTCTAATTCTAATTTCTGTGTACTTTTTTGAATACCGTCGTTCGACAACCTAATGGGGTTCAAATAAACATCAATCCTCCCGAACTCCTAAGTACCAGCTCCTACCGTCAAGCGCCCGCTCATATGTAGGAGCTTCAGTGCGTCTTTGCACTCATTTCGGATAAATTAAATATGTAGTCTTCAGTCAGTGGAACTTGAAAATCATGATTGTGGAACTTCTGTCGTCAGTGCTCCGATCCAGTATGAGCGCTCAAACCATCACATGCATCACATGCCACCTGCCATGGCATACTTACCCACATACCAAACATCATGAGAAGCCATCAAACAATTCATTAAGAATTTAGGAGAACGCCGCTTGACTTTTGAGCAACTCTGGTTACAGGATACTCATGAAGCTGCATCTCAGACATCGGTCGACTCCTAAGTATGCAGTTCAAACTGATGAGACTCAAACTCATGATCGAATATGTACACCACTAGTAATGCCTTGGCCCCTCACGACTTTCCAACAAAGAGAAAAAAAGTCCGGTTGTTGTTGCTCTTGTAGATTGAATCAGGAACAACCCCTCCCCATATGAACTAAAAGGCTGAAAGCTGGACTCGCGATTTCTGTGGACCATTCTTCAACACGCCAACACGAAAACAACATTTGCATCGGTATGGAACACGTAAAAAAGAGTTGACTGCTGCGGCTCGATTATATAAATATGGCGTCCTGTACCAAGCGGTCGCCATGTTAGTAGACAAGATAGAGCAGCGCCATCAGGTATTATGACCAAAACCACCGACTGAAACATATGGACCAAGAAGACGGAAATCTCCACGACTGGATGTGCAGGTGATGAAGCAGATTATAGGTGTTCGTATGATTTGTGTATCATCTCCATCTCATAGCCAAGTCAATTGATGAGAATCGTCCAACAGGGAAGCGTGTTTGAAAGCAGCCTCAATGACCGACGTTGTGTGAAGTCTGTCTCTCCGGTGACCATGGTGCAGATCCTCTTGCTTCGCGACCAATTACGAAGACCACGTCCTCGTCGTCATCTTCTTCAGCATCAGCATCAGCGTCTCCCTCGATCTCATATCCCTCAGCCCCTGTCAACGGATTTTCCATCGGGCTGATGTCCGCAAGCCCTGTTCCGTTCTGTACCGGATGACTCTGGTGAGTTTGGTGATAGAGCTGGCCATGTGACTCCGTATATTCATGCTGCAGTCTCTCCACGCTGCTGGGTGCCGCATCTGGTAACACGAACTGCTCCCAGCCCTTCATGCGCACCCAGTCGCCGTGTACTTCCACTACGCTCGAAAGTGTGAGCACTTCCTGAACAAGTTGAAGGGACCCCGTCAATTGCTTCACGCGATTGAACGAGGCGATTAGTTTGATCTCTACCCAGCCACGAGAGTCCATCTGTCGAAGCAGAAATTCTGTCAGCAAAGCTGATGATACATTCATGCGGGGGGGGGGGGATACTTACCCGTTGGCGAAGGAAGAAGTCCTGTGCCAGATTTTGAGAACTGAGATAGTACTCCAATTGGCCAAGCAGGAAATATCGAGTAGGATCCAAGGGGAACGAGATGGGAGAAAGGGGCACAGGGACCGGTGGGGTAATGTGCGGTGATGTAAGTTGTGACGGCGATGGATTTGTTGGTAGAGGTAAATAGGTCTCGTAACCGGTGGGTATGTAAGTCGTCAAGTTTGGACGCGGTGGGAGGGGATGATAAAATCCATTTGGTTCGCCCATCGGCAGCAACGGCTGGAATTGGGTGGTCGGCGGTGTCACGCTGAACGGCGGGTGACGGGGCGGGGCCTGGTATCCCCCACCACGGCGACTATAGCCTCTCCCTACCCCATTCATCCCCCTCCCTCGTCTGCCACCGAACGCGCCTCTCTCGTTTCCTCCTCTGTCATAACCCCCACGATCCGGTTGGCCTCCTCGCTCATTGCCGTACCCTCCAAGGTAAGCGCCCCTGCCACGCTGAGAACGCACAGGAACCTCCAGATCCCTTCTCTCCTTGTCTCTCTGCCTGAACTCCTTGTCCTTCTCATGCCCAGCCTCCAAATTGTGTTTCTCCTCACCATTCCTCTGCTCATTTATCTGCTCCGGCGGCGAGACGGAGCCCCTCGATGCAGACCCAAAACCATACCCATAGTCTTTGACCTTGAATGCATCGCCTGATTTTTCAAGAATCCTCGAGTCGATGGGGGGAGTCAAAGTCAACTGCTGCAATCTCATGTGCAATTCGGCAGGCGAAGAGCCAGAAGGCGGCGGTAAGGTTTCCGGGGGCGACCCAAAGGTTGCGAGTGATGTGAGCACTGGGGGCAGAGGCTCGTATGAGCTTGACGGCAGTGGTTGCTGGAGTTCTTCGGCCATCACGTTCTCTTCCTGTGGCTCATCTGAGGAAAGAGAGCGCGATCCTGCAGACGCATCATCCCCCCGTACACTTGTCGTCGTTGTCGTAGCAGTCGCCGTCCCAAATTCCCACTTTGTCTCTTGTGAATCAGTCAAATCAATAACTTTCACCGACACGTCCCCGCCCGCCACCGCGTCCTCCTTGACCTCCAACAGCCCACCATCTGACATCGTCGCCGTCCTGCTCCTCGCTTTCCCAGAGTGTGTCCTCGATCGCGACCGCGGAAGACGTGCATCGCCTGGCGTAACACCGATCGAGAACATCGCAAAAGACTTCTCCCTCTCATCTGCTCCGTCTTTCTCATCGACACCTCCCTCCTTTCCCTCCTTGCTCGCGGGAAGCGGAGCCGGACTTGGACACGAACTTCCTCCAACCCCAATACTTCCAAACAAGACAGGCATCTCCTTCCCATCACCCTTTCCAATTGTAGTCGTATTAGTAACCGTAGCCGCAGCTCGGTACCCCGCCACAGCAGAGGACTCTTCCGGTGGCGGAGGCCGCTCGAAACCAAGGGCGTCTGCTCCTGCTGATCCGTGACTGCTACGTTGTGGTTGTGGTTGTGGTTGAAACTGCGGGTGCGATAGGGGTAGGTGCGGGATGTAGTGTTGTGGTGGGGGTGGGGGATAGGCCGGGCTGTGCTGGCCAGATCCAGGTTGACTATTCCAGTACCCATGAGGTTGGGGCTGAGGTGAATTACCATAAGGGCGATACTCATACGGTGGGTAATGCACTGCGTATATCGGATACGTCGACGGCGCCCCTATGGATGCAGAGGGAATAGAATAGTTATGAGAATGGGCCATTGGTGGGGTTTCGCCTCTACTTGAATGATAGCTTGTTTGTGAAGGGTGTACCCCGAGAGGAATGTAATGCTGTTGAGTGGGAATTGTTTGGGGTTGGGTATGAAATTGGGGGTGCCCATTCTGAGCCTGGATTTGACCTTGTGAATAAACAGGGCTCGGGTACGCCGCAAGCGCCTGACCAGCTATCAGGACGGTATCATTATAAGCTGGAGATTGTACAGGAGGAGTGGATGATCGCGGTTGCGGTTGTGGTGGTTGCGTTTGTAGTTGAGGGATTACGAGATGCGGAGATGAGTTTATGGATGCGATGGATTCATCACGACCATGATCGGACTTCCCTACTCTCCCATATCCACTAGCTCCAGTCACAACGGACTCCTCACCAGGTAACCGTCTTGTTTTGGTTAAATACGGACTGGATTGTAAGCTTTCGGAGCGGCTGCCCACTCTAGAATGCGATGCAGACTGAGAGGCCGAGTGTATCCGACTTTGACTCTGAACAGAGGGAGATTTAGAGGCTTGTGCTGTGTTCTGACTGGAACGTTGTTGTTGAGAAGAAGGTGCAGAGCCTTTGCGGGGATGCGACTGCCGCCTTGGTGTTTTGGCAAGAGCATCTGCAGCGGCTTGAAGTTCTTCAGGAGGTATAGGGACCCATTTGGGCTTTTCACCTGAGTAATTGACAGAGGGAGGATGATATTACGCTCGAGTCAGTGCCGGCCATAGATCATTAGCGAATGATGAAGATAAAGGCATAAATAGAATAGCAAGCCATCTAAAAGAACTGATACAAATAAAATAAAAAAGACGCACTCTTTCTCGTGCTTGCATGGCTCTGGTCGTGCTCTGATCCATTAGCAGTATCAGTCTCATCCTTTTCCGGAGGCTCAGGGGCTACAATGGGAGCTATAAATCCTGGAGCCAATTTCCCAACATCAGCGACCGATTTTCCGACCTCAGGCCAGCTCTCGGAATCGCTGACAGGAGGCGGAACCGAAGGCATCTGCACGCGAGCAGGTTTAGCAGGCACGCGGACAACAAAAGGATTGTGCTCAACTGCCAGTGATGCAGGAGTCACGCCGTTCACTTTCGTCGATGCGCTCGGACCATGAGGGGTATTCGGGGCCGAATCGTGACTCGTTTTTGTCGGTGGTGGCTTTGACGAGGTGGTATCCGTCGGGATGGTCGATCGAAGTGATACTGTCACGCTCTGCGCTACAGGCGCTTTTGAAAAATTTTGCTGTGGCGCTGAACGAGCAGCCGCCATTTGTTCCTTTCGAAGCTCCCATATATTCACTGCAGGCGTTTTGACTGGCGCCGTATGTGCGGCAACGATGGAAAGCGCTTTAGCAGCCAGATCGTTAGAAGCACGCTTTATGCTATTTGAAGAATCGGCCCCAGAAGCGTCAGTGGTGGGCGCTATGGGAGAATGCGACAAGGATTTGACAGGAAGAGTGTCATTAGAATTGCTGGGGGGATGATCGATGCTGTCCTGGGCCGATCTCGGTACAAACGTCGAATGTGAAAAAGAGCCCGAAGCAGCTGCACGGCCGCTTGAACTTGGGACAGACTGCACTACAGTGCGGGGTGGTTGTAGAGAGATGGGAGACCTGATGTTTTGGGCCTTCTTTGCGCGGTCTGCATACGAGAGGGGTGGATTCTTCGGCTGTGACGATATGGACGGCGAGGCCATCTGTGTATAGGTCGAAATACACGCTGGGGATACCAGATGGTACGATTGAGTTCTGATGCGGTTCCGATGGGTAGAGCTGGGTTGGAGAAAGCAGAAGCAAAAGTAAAAGAGGCTAAGGGTCGAGCTCGGGGGATTTCAAGTGCAAGGAAGAAAAGCAAGGAGTCTATGAGATGGAAGTCAAGAGCAAGAACACCAGGGTCGACCACACCAGTTCTGTGTTCTGCTAATTGGCCGCGTCGAGGGCCCTGCACATCTTCCCACGCCCAGATGTAGGCATATTTAGTTTCAAGGGCCATGCCACGATGAAACATGAACTCTTCTTCTCAATTCTTCTTAAGTAACATTCTCCTTGTCTCACCAAACGCCTCTCCCAATGAACTTAAACCTCAAGATGCCTGCTCGTCCATTGCTTTTTCTTCATCTACCCCAATGCCCCGAATCCGATCTGCTGGACTTTCTTCTACAAACACCCTATCGTCGGTATCCAGCAGCTTCTGTTTCAGTGCCTCGTTTTGCCGGAACTTGTGCAGATTGCCCTGAAGGAGGATCCTCTCTCGTTCCGCACTCCGTCCCTCATCCTTGAACACTTTCAAGTGCTTTTATCTTTACCATGGCACCCCCACTAGTTAATTCAATAGAGACAGCTGCCTGTGTGATTTCAAGATCTTTGAACAATAGCGCCTTCTTCACCATCATCCACTGCTCTGCCGATTTGAATTTGATCGTCTACTGATTCCTAATAACATCGACTGTTGCCACGAATGATGGAGGATACCCCTGCGATGCCCATCCACTGCAGGTTACAGCTTTTGTGTCGAATGCTGATCTCGCCAGGTCGCTTAAGGCTTACACTCACAGTCACTTGGTATGGTTGGTTTCTCCAAAACAGAAAATACATAAACTTCCTTACAGCGCATGACGAAACTAATAGATTGGATTGATTGTGGGTAAGAGGGAATGTAAGCTTGTCATGGTTGTCATCGACTCATCGATTGTGTATGGTTGACTCTGGATGCCTCGACCACCTTGCGTATACTAATGACAAAAACTGAATCATTCCAATTTATCGAACTTAGGGTACTCTCCATATTGCAATCCCACATCGCTCCTCGTCAATCTCCTTCACCTCTTTGCAGCCTGCCGTCCTGATAGCAGCGGCAAGGAACAAGGTAAGCACGTCTTTCGGCACGTCTTTCGGATCCCTTTCTCCAGCTTTCCCTTCCTTCTCCACGACCACCCTTTCCCAATGCGTAAATAAATCCAGATACTCAAATAACACATTTACAACGCCTTCGAACTTACCATCTGGGCTCTGCTCCCCTGCCTCGCCAGGCAGAACCAGACCCCACAGGTGTTTCAAGGTCAACCCATCCCATGCCACCAGCGGTGCGCCCACCTTCACAGGAACCACCACTGCAGGGCATCCATTGCACATAGTGTAGTTAATTACACTCTTTGCAGGCCTTGCGCTCGTTGCCCATATTCTCCTGTGTGGCTTCAATCCCATCAGGAGAATCACCATCCTGCGAGGAACCGGTGGCGCAGGCAACGGAGTTAGTGCAGGTTCTGGCGATGAGGTGCGCGAGTGACTGAACATGTTCGACAATGACAACATCGGAAGCGACAGCGACGGGGCACCATGATTCTTACGTTCACATTCCGAGCACGCATGCAGATCGCAGAGCGTGATCGCGTTGGCTGACTCCGCCAGTAGTGTTCGCCAACTCTGTAATCGCCTATAAATGAAATGCCTGGTTTGAAGAGCTTGACGGAGGCGTCAAAACACCATATCCCGAGCAGGAAAGGTCCATGACAGAAAACAACATCAGGTTTCATGGTGCGGGGTATAATTTGTCTTCGAACGCTCGCAAAGAGATATGGGGCGAACCATGCCTTCTCCACGGCCAGATGGTCCTTCATGGTCGCAAAGAGCGAGGAGTTCGAAGCAGCGTAAATCATAAAATTACACCTATGTCACAGTCCAACACCGAGCTTCGGTAAAAACTCAAAGCCGCATCTTCCACGACATGCTTGTATTTTAGAGTGATAAGCAGTACCTTGACTCCCGTCGTCTCTAGCCTGTTCTAATGCACCGGCAGTACATGGATCAGCGGCTTATTCAAAAAGATCATTCGCAGCCTTAGCAGTGAGATCAAAACCTGCGTGGAGGCCAAGGTCAACTAGGACCGTGTCACCAAACGATGCGACGACCACATCAGAAACGGGGCCCATCCTATAGTAAAAGATGCCCAGAAGTCAGTGACAAGCACGTTTCAAAAGGTCAGAGATTTCAAATCAGCGGGCAGACCGCGACCAAGATCCATCAGCCTCACCGATTTCCACACAAAGTACAAAGGCTACGGTGAGAGCCCGAGCTGACTCAGACCCTCAAACGCATCCGGACAATCAAAACCGAGAAACAAGAGCCTCGAATGATAAAGTAAACGCACACCGGAGTAGCGACAGCTGCCATTCCGCCCTAAGTTAGACAATCAAGCATCAAGATAAAGACCGATGCAGAAACGCGCCATCCATCGGCGAAACGAGGAGTAGGGCAGTGCGCACAGACATGAAGCACTCACTGTCGCCACGATTACGGTGTGCACAGCCAGATCTCTGAACCGGATGCATGGAAGTGACAGCGGTGACGAATTGCCCCACTCACGAAATTTTCGGTGTACAGGAGGGTAGATGATCAGCGGATGGTAGAAACATGTCGTCGTGAACGCGGACTCGGCGACGATGATCCAAGGCTTACAGGAGAAAGACAGATAACACTCGTCCCCGCGGCTCGCAGTGATTCATACGAAGACATCACGATTCTACCGGTCAAGGACTACACGACAGAAATGTCAGCTACATACACTAGACATACACTGGATGCAAGACTGAATATTCTTTGTCTGAAAACCTTGAAATTATTGAAAAAGGTATTCCCTTTCTTCAATATCTTTTGAGTTATGGAATACCTTCTCAATACTTTCTGGATCCTTTGTCATGAGATACTGAATTTTGCACCCAATGATACCGCAGTCCATCAGTAGAACTTTAGTTTGATTCAGCCCCATCCAGCAATTGGGATCGCGTCGATTACTTGGCGAATTGGCAAGGAAAAACGCATCGCCACGAGCTTCCTGACAATCCATGGAGCTGCCTTCTCCGTGTCTGATTCGGAATTCAGCGAAGCTGGATCGACAGGACCAAGTGCTGAGACCTGTGTGCAGGTGGACTGAAGTCGGATAAAGCTTATTTATCTTGATGAGGATAGGATGAGGATAGCGGAATGTAGACATCAATAGAATGGAAAGGACTCACATAAATCGATGTCACGACTTAGCACGACTTCGTTGATATGATATCCTGGCAGTTGGCGCTAAGATCGACGGAACGTTGTACATACACAGTCATAATCATAATCATAGTCATAGTCATTGTGCACAATGCAATGTGAAGATTTAATTTTCATGAAAATAGACAGTTTATCGAAAGCTCACTTGATGCTCAATCGACTGATAGACACCAACAGTCTGCACTAATATTTACATATCACTGGTACTTAAATCTCTACATGACACGACCGAGGCTCGTTGAGGCCCTACGTACTCACACCACCCTCTCCGGAGCCCTCAAAGGCATTTGCACTCAATCTGATTTTCCCTGCCTCCGGTTTAGAGTATTAAATAACGACTCTGTTGAACGAATCACGACATCCACTCAAAGTGTTAGGACGTTGAAGATCCCATTCTCCCGATCAATGGCGAGGGCTCGTTGAGGCCGTCGATGACTACGGGGCATCGTTGAACATTTTAGTACCGATAGTACGACTGAATAAACGTGTTATTAAGTGAGTAAGTGATCAATCACGGATGTAAGAAAGTATCTGCACATACAGGTTTGTAAGGACCGCCGACGGGAATGTCCAGATATTCGGACTGCTTATCGGTCAGAGTGGTGAGCTTGACGTTGAGCTGGGCCAGGTGAGCGCGAGCAACTTCCTCGTCGAGGTCTTTGGGCAACATGTGCACTCCGAGAGGGAACTTCTCAGGGGTAGTCCATAGGGCAATTTGGGCAAGCACCTGGTTGGCGAAGGAACAGGACATCACGAAAGAAGGGTGGCCGGTGGCGCATCTACGGACACCTGATATTAGTGACTTGCTGAGACGACGTTTGCAATCTACATACCCCAGGTTGACAAGGCGGCCTTCAGCGAGGAGTATGAGATGACGACCAGACTCCATTGTGTAGCGATCGACCTGAGGCTTGATGTTGGAAACTGACTTAGCGTTGGCCTTCAGCCATGCAACATCAATTTCAATGTCAAAGTGGCCAATGCTGTGGATGCATAAGGAATCATTTTGTTAGAAGAGGCAAGAGAGTTCTCACTTAGAAACAATGGCATCCTCCGGCATCTTGACGAAGTGCTTCGCAGTGATGATATCCCTGTTTCCGGTAGTGGTGACGAAAATGTTTCCTCTGGAAGCAGCATCTTCCATCGTGGTGACTTCAAAGCCAGCCATCGCCGCCTGAAGAGCATTGATGGGGTCGATTTCGGTGATCAACACCCGAGAACCGTACGATCGCAGGGATTCCGCGCACTACAGAATAATCAGTCAGGACATCGAACCAGCTGTCTCGGTACGTACTCCCTTGCCAACGTCTCCATACCCAGCAACGACAGCAACCTTTCCGGCCAACATAACGTCGGTAGCACGCTTGATGCCATCAACAAGAGATTCACGGCATCCGTAGTAGTTGTCGAACTTGGATTTGGTGACTGAATCGTTGACATTAATCGCAGGTACCTTGAGCTTTCCGTCACGGAAAGCTTTGTATAGGTGATGTACGCCAGTGGTTGTCTCCTCGGAAATACCTCGAACGTCTAATCGAATACAATAAGTACTGCAATATCATTTAAAAGGACATAACGGCCTCACTTTGCAGATATTGAGGATACTTCTCATGGACCATGTTCGTTAGATCACCTCCGTCATCGAGGATCATGTTCAATGGCTTTCCACCAGCAAACCCTGTAAGAGTCTGCTCGATACACCAAAGATATTCTTCTTCAGTCTCGCCCTTCCACGCGAAGACGGGAACGCCAGTGGCAGCAATGCTAGATGAGAAAGGTAATTTCGCCATGAACGATGATTGACGATGATTGGTCATAACTTACGCAGCAGCGGCATGGTCTTGAGTGGAGAAGATATTCTGTGTGACACAGGCTTAGCTCATGTTGCGAGAGGAAGCGAAAGGGACATACGCAAGACGACCAGGTGACCTCAGCGCCAAGGGCAGTCAAGGTCTCGATGAGGACTGCAGTCTGGATGGTCCTAGAAGAGTATAAACACCTCCATGATTTATTCTTCCCTACGACAGACTTACATGTGGAGACAGCCAGCGATGCGAGCTCCTGCAAGAGGTTTTGAAGGCGCATGCTACAATCCCGGGACATAAATACATCGATCATTCTTTGATTTGGCTGGATAGGCTACCTTCTGACGGAGATATATGAGCCCTGGCATCTCATGCTGAAGGAAGATTATGAGCGATCCGATTGCGATATCAAGGTTGTGAGCCCAAACCTCAGCAATTTCAATCTCCTTGCGACCAAACGCAGCGAGAGAAACATCTGCAAGACTAAATAAACGCTCTTGAGAGTCTTGTAAAGTCAGCGCACTCACCAGAAACCTTGAAAACCATTTTTGTGAGGAAAGAAAGAGAGATGGAAGAGGGTCGGGAGTAAGGGTAAATGGCACAACTTCGGCAATCGAACGTTTTTTATTTTCATCGCACGTGACTGACACGATCCATCTCCGACTTCCGCTCCAAAAAGCTTTCGAGTTGCTGGTTGCAAGCTGGTCTCTCACCTTAAGCCTCTATATAGCATGTCAAAAGGTCCCCCAGAAGGCAAATGTCGAATTTTTGAAATTGTGCAGTATACCTGTGACGTTGAGACGTCTGGGAGGCAATCGGAAGTCCAATGCTTCCCTATACCGCGCATATTCCGGATGTAGGTATCCTTGCTTTTGGTCTCCCGTTTCGTCCGCTGAATTTAATACAGGTGTCCTGGTCGACCAACCATTGAGATTACAAAATTAGTTAATGTTGACCCACTCACAGGCGAGGTCGAAATTCCACCAGACTCTCGGTATTAGTAACCCATTCCTCTGATTAGTACGAGGATCTAACTATATGCTCCTTGACCAAGTGAGATTCCTGTGGAGGTCAAGCCTTGGAGTACAGTCGCTCTGTCTCGTCGCCGCTCGGAGGTTGACCGGGATCGCTCTGCCGTACAGTCACGATAAGCAGGATATGGGCGGGATCGAGATGCTTCAGGCCGTCATGCTTCAGCACGCCTACAACAGAAGATGAGATAATCTGTGGTCCGTTATACCTCCACATTTGGAACAGCAGAGGCGAGATCATTATGATCATACTCAATAGACACCACTTCGCCATTCTTAGGATGAGATTGGACAATGAAACGCGCCCTCATTTCAAAGCTGCCTCGAGCCTCGGCGATCTCTTTTCGACAGTCAAAATATATATCAAAGTGAAGCCCCCAAGTCCACCGGTTTATCAGGTGATCCTTATACTTATGTAGGTAGGGTTAAAGGACCTGACTCACTGGAGACAGTGAGTTCCAACATCGATCGTCCAACAGATGCTTGCCTGATCACCTCAGATCCATTATTCATGTGCAACCTACGAATTATTCACAATGTTCAAATCGACCGACGCAACAAACTCGTAACCAATTGTTTCCTGCATGGATGATAACTTGTCGTCGACAAGAAACCATCTCATGACCTGTACATACTTTGGAGCTTCGATCCAGTGATCTTCACTCGCTCACAACTGCACCCAAGCCCCGCCCCTTTCTGATCAATGATCAATGATCATTTGGCGCTCGCTTATGTTGCAGGCTGATCCTATCCTGGCTTTGTACAGCCTTGTAACTTGTTGCTCAAAGCGTAGATCTTTTTATAGTCGTTAGGTTTTAACTCTCCCTTCGCAACTCAATTTGATCAAGAATTAGCAACAGTCACCGCATCCATCGCCCAAGCTACATGAAAAATCCTCAGCGTCGTCTTCATGCATGATCTGCACTGCCCATCCATCATGTCGAATATGGAATTTAGATGGCTACAGTTGCGTTCCGTAGAGGAGTCGCCGGTTAAAGAGAAGCCTTCCGAATCGTTACAACCATTGATCTCCTTCCCAGTACCATCTTCTGTCGCTTGTTCCAATTTCTCCTGTTCTACTAGTCCCCGTCGTCGTTGTCATCATCTCAGCTCGACAACTTCCCTGGCCACCACGAATCGAGTACGACCATACCCTTTGTTGAGGCGCAGAACACCACCTCGTATAGATATCCGCGGTATAATGTCAAATACTCCCGCCTCCGGAACTTGGTCTCACCCGGGAACGCGAGATGCGAGCAACCGATCGCATGGGCCCGCTCATCGCCGCTCCCCAGACCCCGACGACAATCCTTACTCCATTGGTCATTCGTTTTTGCCTGTAAATGTTTTAATGAGGATGAGCGACGACTTTGCTGATAGTCCATACTCAGGAAGGATACGTCAACCATTGGCCGGAACTGCGGCCAGCTTCTTCCAACTCCAATCTCACGTCCAGCTTGACGGGGGCCATGGGAGAGACAAGTCTTTCACGCCACAGTCGTTCCCCTCCCTCACGGACTGACAACTTGTACAACACAAACGAGGGGAGTGCGAATCCCAGTTTGCAGCAAATACCCCTCGCTATTCAAAATGCTTCATACTCAGGCGTACCTGGCCTTGACAATATAGGCTACCAAAATCTTGCGTCGCAAACACTTTCTGCCGCCAACGTCCAGTATCAAGATTTTGGCTCCACGACGAACCGTAATTCCTCCCCCGACTCTATGTCTTCTGGGTCCTCCACTTTCTGCCCCGTGTTATTCGACAATGGCCAATTTGCGATGCACTCTGCAAATCAATCCTCTTTGCAATCGAGACCGAGTGGTGCTGGCTACGCTATGGTCTCGCAGCCGACCTCTTCAGAAGAGCAACTCAGAGTAGAGATGGAATACCTCCGCCGCAAAAATCGGGAGCTGGAGGCCGAGTGCAGGAGGAACCGCGCCGCTTTGGAAGCGATGAGCGAGTCCACCAGCAACGCCGAGTCCCTCACGTCGCCACTGTCGCCCACCTTCCTCGCCTCATGGAAAGTGCGTACCGAAACTCGGAAGAGTTTGTTTTGCTCCCTCAACCGCGCTGGGAATGCCCTCTGTGCATGGCACGATTCCCGGCGCGAACGCCGTGCGTATCCACCTCGGAATGCACCGCCTGGGTATCTCAATTGTGGCTGCACGCACGAGGAAGCCCTTTTCGAGGAGAGCTTGGCTCGCCACAACGTTGGGAGCTACCATCCCGGCGAGAATGTCAGAATGGATCCTGCGCTTCGCAATCCTTTGTTGAGGCTCTTGCAAAAACGATACGGATACCAGGACGGAGACTTCGAACGGGACCCTGTCACTGGTGAATGGGTCGAAGGCGAAGGTGCTGCGTTCTGGGAGCAGCAGGCCCGTTCAGGCTCAACCTCTCGGAGACGTGTAGAATCGGATCGTCACTGATATCTTCTTGCCCACTTTGGATATTTTGTTACGCTCATGATTTCGATGATAATTTATTCTCGTTCTGTTTCATTCATTTCTGTCCTTTAGAAACCTACCATCTCTTGCACATAATTTCTCACCCACACTCTTTATCTGTACCTTATAATCCATTAATACTGACAAATGATACCCTTCTGTATCGACCTCCGCCATCATGTTTTGCTTCGTTGCAACTCTTTCCTTCCTTTGTATCGACAGCACCCACGCCTTATGCATGCCATATGTAACTTATTCTTAGTAATTAGACGTGTATCCCTAGTGCTCTGTCGCTTTCTAGTCCATGACCTTCATCAGAATGTCGTGCCGGCTTTGTGTATACGATGAATGGAATTACAGTAGTAGATTTATGCGGCCATCTGACTACAACCGACACTCAGCAGCAAGAAAAGGAACATACACTTTATGTTAGACCCCAAGAAAATGTGATGTAACAGGGCACTGATGTTTGCAATCTGCTGCTTCGCGTACGCATACTCTTTCCCTTCTCGAGGGCCTAGATCGTACCCTGAGACAGGGATATTGACGAAATCATGCCGAGTAAGACGACACTGGGCCATCAAGGAAAGGGTCACTGATCAACCATTTTCAGGTTTCCAAGCTGCAACAGTGCAGACTGCGATTCAACCCCTTCTAATACTTAGACTAACCGTGGGCTCTTCTCCGACAGAGCACTAAGTCAAACCATTTTGATAGTTTGAAGACAAAGTCGTTCTGAAACACCGAGCATTCGAGTGGGTGAGGGTGTAGCCGAGAAATTGGGTGCATCTTCGTTCAATTGAGAGCGTCAGTGGCCGAGAAATGGATGTCAATGTATTGGGTCGAGTGTAGTTTTGTACAGGCCTAGATATGCTGCATGCACGCACAACTCGTTTAAAAGATCCGTCGCTTTGGCCATGTGGTAAAATCAGCTCGTTCATTCTTTCTCCCAACTTTTTCCACCGTGAACGGAATTCAGCACAACAGATAATTGTACGTTTATGATCAATAGAGCTCTTGGGCCGGCATTCAAACTATACAGGCCCTGCCGCCCTTACGGCCTCAATGACTCTGTGGGGTACAATGCCTATCCTCTTGACTGGATTTCTTGGGTCATCCCGCCTACGCTTTACGTTGCTCGCCTGGATGGAATTGAGCATGGTTAAATGGGCGATGTCCCCCTTTTTGAGGACAGCCTTCCATATCCTGTCCTCCTCCCCTGATGCGTTCCTCACAGAGTCCCGTAGCTTCGTCAGGACTGTATGCGCACTCGCAGCCCTGTTTGCCATGGGCATGTCTGATACAATGATCGACTCTGTCTTGACAATTTGATCGGAGTCGTTCCGATGGCCAACAAATATCTCGTGGATTCCTATCAGACTGGATTGGATATGCCAACGAGTTAAGTTTCTGCTCGAATTAGAGCTCGTCAACAAGGGTTACAGTGACCTCTGCGGCTTTTACTCACCGTGACTTCTGGACCAATTTTCTTGATTTGAGCTCGACGCGACGCTCTCTCATGCTTGAATCATCGTTCTCTGGGGCTTTGATACAGTATCGGTCACTAGATCAGAATGATGGAAAGACACATACGCCGTACGCCATCCACCTCCCCGCAATACAGGAGGGACATTGTTCCAAGAGCCCGATTGACAATATTGCCCCAATGTCCTGCCTTTTTGTGAGGCGACAAACCCACCAAAAAGACGTCTTCGAAGGCCATTCTGCAAGGCCACTGTAAACCACGTTCGTGTACTTCACTGAAGGCATTACCCGTTAGCTGCCGTTTCGTCGTATCTTCGTCTGAGACTGGAAGATACCGCCCGTTTCAGTATGTAAGCTGGACTCGATAAAAAAAAAACTGACTACTGTGGCTTCGGATCCTCTTCTTCCATGTATAGCTTCTCATCAATCCAAGAAATATGAACCGTCAGCTCCGTTCCAAGAAGAATCCTGCATTGGAATCAAGGGCCGTTTTGGATCTATACTCGAACAAAGTACTGACTTTGTTATCATCCCTCGCCAGGCAATCACGTCCGCGGCTCTCAACGCATCAACACGTCCCGAAAGTATGCATGCGTCAAGTATACTATCCAAGTTTTTAGGGTGCTGATAGAATCGATGAGGCTTTCCCTGAAGAATGCGTCGTTTCGTCGGTCCAAGGTCAACAGGAAGCGTCAAGTTCCTATAGGTCCGCATGGCGGAGTCTCCCAGTTCATGATGGCCATCCTCGTCAACGGAAACATTTACGATGTAGTCTATGATGCCAAAACTTATAGCCTGGGGCGAATCGGACTCCATGAGGATGATTTTAGTTTCAAGATGGGCCTGGGATGATGGTTACTTTCAAGATGATAGTTGGCGCGGAGTTTCAATTTCGCGCTTGTTGGCTCGGGAGTCGGCCCGTCAAACAGTCACTCAACAACAAAGCGTTCAAGGCTTGAAGCTTGAAGCTTGACGACTTGGAACTTAGACCAACTATGCAACTCAAGTTTAAATTGATGACTTTCGTCTTGCTGTCCCATCTCACTCCGTGGTGCCTTGCAACATTTTGGTCTCGAGGGACCAAACTTTCAGCTGCCAGTCCATCGCCAAGAGAAAAAAGTGCTTCAACAGAGAATATAGGTATGCACCATGCCACGATAACTCTTGAAGTTCTCTCTTCATCCGTCAAATAGATACCGGGACTCCCGAGGACGAGATAAGCATCATAAAATCTGGCCAAGGTTGCTCTTCATCCTATTTGAGCGAAAGTTTGCAGGACCGATAACAGTTTGTAGACTCCCTGGACCATTATGCTCGAAGACCAGACTGTTTTCGGCGCGCTGCTGGTTTCATTCGTACACATTGCGGGCAACTTGATATGTATGAGGAGGAACGCGTCAATGGTGACATTTTCTCAAGCGTTGGCTCCATAACATCTCTCACCTTGTCAACACGATAGCTGCCATATCGATGACCCTTTGCGAATTAGCGACAGCCAAACATCATTCAATCCCCCTAGAATGCGTACCATTCTCTCTGGGCTCTGGACTCTTAAAAGATGCCTCCATACCTGAGGCTCAAGGTTTGTGTGTGGAGTAAGTCGAGTATCCCATCTGTGTTGTATTCTTTCATTTCCCACTATATAGTGCATTATCTCGCAGCGCCCAGTTCTGGTCAAGCTACTCAGGATACCTTCGCGAAGTCAGTGCGTGTTCTCTTGGAATTATCTTGCTATATGCACTCCAACGCAAAAACCTAGCTCAACTATGCTTTGCTCTTCGGCGTTGGAACGATATCGGTAGGCCCAAGCACCGTCGTATATGATGATCTCTTCAATCCCGGCATCTAGACGTGGCACGAGATCTTTACAGGAACGCCACACTAGAAAAGACCACTTTTCTGCGCCTCCTTGTTGCTAGAGAGAAAGCAACCAACATAAATATGCAGGCTTTCGAAACACGCCTCACTGTATGCGCCTCTTTTCATTATTGCTTTGCTACTTGTCTAAGACTCTTTAATCCTAGGAGCTCCAAGCCACTGTCTTGCAGATGGTTATAACAGCTGGAAATCTCGAGTCTAGCTCGAGTCAGCTTGATTCGTGGTTACAGAAAGGATTTGATGATGTGGGTATACTCACCTGTATCTAACCTTCGAAGCACATAGATTATCGGCTGCACATAGTCGTTAGATACGTTCAAGGCCATTTCACTGGACACCCAAAGGAGATGGGAAGAACATGACTCACACCTCCTCATCCGAGTACGTTGTTTGCTCTAGCTCGTCTCCAGCATTTTCACACTCAATTCTTGGATCAGACATCAGCTGCACTCGAGACAGTAGCTCGACAAGTAATTGTCGCTCATAATTATAACGTATATAGTAGATGCAAGACTCACAATATCTGCAGCATGCCTATGAGTTGCAGAAAACTGTGTTTCCTTTTCTAGAGCAATCCCTCATTGCTCATTCCGATGCGATTCTAGTCCATATTTATGCCCAACTCAACACATCTTTGAATATCAGTGTGAGTGTCTTCCTGGTGAAATCGCTCTGATTCTGACGTATTTGAAGCGCGACGTTCAAGGCCGCTGGTTATCATTCGGGGACGAGTTGAATAGTTTAACACAGGTGAGGAGTAATTTTCCGTCACTGAATGGACATTCACCAACAGCAAACCCGACAGGCCATCATTCGGTTATCTGCTACTGCCGCTGAAGCATCTCACTCTTTCGAGGTCTCCTTGGAACATGCACAAACTTTACACGAAACACAGCAGAAGGCGACGACATCAGCAATCCGCCTTGCGGACTCCCTCGCCAATTTGACGGCAACCACGCATGAAGAGCTAGACAGAATAACAAATGCTTCCACAGCTCTAATTCAGCAAACGTTCCAGCAAGCTAATTCGGGCGTTTCCTCGTGGCTTGTTCTTGGATTTATACGAATGATGGAGGGTTTTCTGCGAGGTCAGCCGCTCTATTTATTACTCCGCATACTGGATGAAGCGTGTCTTCTATTAGTGGACTCACAATCTTTGGAGTATTTCATCCGTTTGCCCAGTTTCGGCATTGTGGTCGCGATCCTCAACGTCATGGTCAGCCTTCTGCGTGCTACTGCCTCTAGGCTCATGGTAGGTCGAGTCACCATTCGTATTGGATGATAATGATAACTCAACGAGGTTGAACAAGACGATCATCATAGTCTTCTTCTCTTTTAGGAAATACCTCACAAAGTCAATCCATCCGAACACTTCGAATTCGTTGTATGTTTGGAGAACAATCCTCCCATCATTCGGCAAAGATGCTCTCGGACTTTCCTGACGTACTTCTCTTCTGATTAGTGTTCAAGTTTCAAGCTCTCAACCCTCTCAGCCCTGCACTTCCTGCAAAATTACTCAAAGAGGAGGAAGTTACGCACCAGATCCTCGCCTTCGCCGTCAAAAGTTCCTCCAGGTATACAACCCCAGTGCTCGCGTTTCTCGTATCTCGGAACGTCTCTGTCGGCCAAACCATTAATTTTCCCATATCATGTTGTTCAACCTCGATGTACTCATAGTCTCGGTTCCTAGTCATCAACGTCCACTTCTTACTTTGGATGGCTTTTCTCTAATTGACTCGTTATTACACTGTTACATCGGGACTGCGAATGAATCATAAATTCCCCCACGCTGTACATATCTATTATGTTCATTTCGAAATGCTGATACTACTTTGTATTCTCTGACCAAACATCAATGCTCCGTTTTGCGATCTGTTCTCCATTCACCCAAACTTCATCACACATTCCGACGCGTGCGCTGACTAGTCTCCCAAAGTCAGACGTCAAAATACACTTTTCAACCTTCGTGCCTTCGGATATTCGTGTCTGACGCGGTGACTTCATATTCTCAAGGTCATAATCTTGAAAACATTTCAATCGATTGACAGACACATGAGCAGGCCCCGGGAAGCTCCCCTATAGGTCTGTCCGGAAAATAGTATATTTGAGGGCCTAAAAATGGCCATATTCCTGTCTGAAAATAGTATATTTCAGGCCCTGGAGGGGAAAAAAATTTCGAATCACTGTCAGGCAATAGTATATTTGAGGCTCCGATGGAGATTTTTTCCCGGGACCTGATCATGGGCGGGACGGATTTTAACTCACTTGGTTTTAACTTACTTAGATTGTTCATACATACCATATTTTTAAGCATTGATGAAGCTGGGTCTAATTACTTAGGCCCAATTTTATGCATTTCATTGTCA
>JABCKG010007686.1:13145-24065 GCA_018851835.1 Hypsizygus ulmarius | reverse complement strand
TTATGGACATCAAGAGTCGGTTTCATTACTTTCCTGAATATCTTACTTGCTGCTTTTGCTCACTATCGCTTCAAAAAACAAGGCCTGCCGTTCTTTGCCATCAGCGTCGATCACCCAGAATCATTGAGTGAGGCGACACGCGGTTGCCACTCTCAGCCTGGCTTGGCAAGAAACATCATGGCAAACATCGCCCGTTGCTGGTGATATCCTCTTTCCCTTGTTCTCCAGCCGGAGAGAGTCAATTTGAATTCTGTACGGCGGTGCAAAACCCCGCCGTTGTTCAATACTTATGCGAGTCGGTTCTTATCCGGCTTGCCTTGTTTTGGCCTCACTCTTTCTTTCGACGTCCGCGTCTATTTCGAATGCTCGTGAACCACCCCCACATCATCATGAATCGCGGACGGAACACGGGCTGCATCTCCCCATATACAGGCAGGAAACTTCTACAACGCGGAGGCGGGGTTTGACCGGGTCGATTGGATTGGGTGATTACCTCGACGTGTGAGCAGCCTTGATTAATCCCAGTGAAATGGGCAGGCAGATCTGACTATTCTTAGAACGTATAATGTGCTTGTGACAATAGGCGGGGTCTCTACACCAGTTGTTCTTGGTAATTCATCAGTCAGGATTTTCCTCTTCGACTTCTTTCGTATTTACGTTTCACAGATACCGGTTCCTCGGACCTCTGGGTGATTTCAGATGCATGTGCAGCGTGTTCGAGGAACGTTCAGCTATATCCACAAGCGAGCTTTCAATCTGTTGGCCTCGAAGCACGACTTCTTTATGGCGATTCGCAGACGGGCACTCACGCGTTTGGTTTGATTGGGAAGGACACTGTCAATCTTGCTGGTCTGACTCTACGGAGCCAATTTTTTGCCGCTATCAACGACACAAACACGAGTGTTGAGGATACAGGGAATGCAGGTATATTTGGGCTGGGATTTCCCGTTAACAGGTGCGCCTGGATGTTACTCTTCCTGCAAATGATTTTGATCATTATCAGTGTCATCTGGACTGCACTATTTATAGATGAGCGAGAGTCTGGCATTTCAAAACGTCGCGCTGACGATATCGCCCTGAATCGACAAAACTTTCCCGATATCTCCAAACTTTTCGGACGTGGAGATACTAACTATAATCGTCTTCCTTTCCCGAACATAACCGCGCTTCTTGGAGGCCCAAATGCAAGACTTGGTACCCGCCAGACCTCTACGAGCTTCACTGAGGCTATCTTTGAGTCCTATACGAGGACAGGGCCTCTGCTTAGCCGTTTGGTGGCTACAAACGGCCTGACACTACCCCAATTCACAGTCACACTTCAGCGCAATACTGTTGATGTCGGTGGTAATGTAGGCCTGCTGAGCATTGGCGAGCTTCCGCAGGGCATCAAGAATGAGAGTATCACATGGGTCCCTATTCGTCGGTATCCTTCATCCCAAGGAGGATTACCCCCTCCCCCTAATTCACCGTCCGAGGTAGCCTTGATCGTTTTATGTTTCCCTGGATGCAATTATAACTTCATGAGAACTAGGAATACCCGATAACATGGGAAATATTTATCGACGACGTATACCTGGACGGCGAGAAGCTTCCTCGATCTACGCTTTCACCTTCTACAGTCAGTCTCTCGGCTTTGGTGGATACGGTCAGTTCATGCGCACTTAACTGTTCAGAAACAGTGTGCTTATATCATGCAGGGTAACTCCCTTATTCGCGGTCCCGCTGATGTCGTGCAAACCATCCGCTCAATTCTCGGTATCAGGTTCGCCTGCTCCGAGCCTCACACACTCGCTTTTCAAATCGGTGGGAAGCTGTTCCCCATCGACCCTCGAGATTTCGCGAACCAAGAGTTCACCAGCAGCGTCGCTTCATGCAGTCCGAACCTTGTTCCGACGGATCCTCCCACCCCAGGGAGGTATCAGTATAGCTGGAGCTTGGGCGATCCGTTCCTTAAAAGGTGTGATTACTTCTTCCGTCTTTCGTTTTTGCATCATTCAATTTAAGTTATTTCTGTCTTCGTCAGTGTACTATCAACGTTCCATTATGGTAATCTAACATACCCATCGAGCGATCCCCCTCGCATGGGCTTCCTCTCTACCGTTCCGGCAGACGCGAATGACAGATTAAAAGCCGCCGTACAGGCCGCCGCCAAGGACGGTGGTAATTTTCCAGGTGAGGACACTCACTTTTCGGTCATTCTTGTATTAATTAATGTCTGTCCTTGGAAGCTACTTCTGAAGCGCCGTCGACAGGGAAACCCACGGGAGTAATACAAACGAATTCGGACGGTGTACCACTTGCGGAGCCTACGACTACTGTCCCATTCAACACGGCTTTGCGGCCCGTAATCTCGAGAGGCATGTTGGGATCTGGCTTTTTCTCGGTGGCATCGTTGGTCTACATCTTGTCGTGACCTAATCATTTTTCTCTGCTAGCATGTGTGGATGGAGACGACAAAGATTTACCTATGGATGGATTCATTATTAATATACCCATGTCCGTTCTCTTCAGTTGTCAGGTGTTTAGCAATAAGGAAGTCCAGTGTTTGGCTTTTGTGAGTATATTGTTTGAGCTGTTCGCATATCTTTCATTAAGAGGGTTCCTCCTTGAGACGTGTTTCTTGCTTGATGACTTCGATACAAATAATTATTGTGGCGCTGATCTGGAAACACCCTTCCTATTGTTACACATGTCAGGACAGATGGAATGATGGTGTCAGCGGACGTACTGAGGTGATGAGTGGAATCGATGGGTCTGTTCTTCAACTTCCCTCGCGGATGAACATCGGTGTCGGTGGGAATCTATGTAAGTATCAGCCAGAGCAATGTGATATTTGCGGAAGAAAAGATGACATCGATGCAAACATCATGCACTAAGTCTGCTCTTGGAATCAGGGGGAGACCTGAAACTCAGAAGCGCGATGGGGTTTTCAAGTGATGTTGTAGACATTTCAACAAGATTGGAGCAACAACGTAGATGGACTCCAGCGAAATGAAGAGTTCTTCAGATGCGATTGATAGAGATTACAAGCTAGACCCTATCGGGGAGGTGGTAAATTAACAAGTGCTCATTCCCAGAGATCTATATGTTCATGAATTCAACCCAGCGATGCAAAAAGGAGAATCGTTATCATCGCGGTTTTTGAATGCAGACAGTGCGGCTACCACAATTCAAGACATACTTATATAGCCATCCTGATAAGTAGTCGGCAGGAGTTTCCGTAATCTTGATCCAAGGTCCAACATCATGTTCTCTCAGCGTTTCCTAGCTGTCTTGACAGTTCTGGTTGCGAGTAAAGAGTCAGGCGATGAAGCTGTATATAAGATGTGTTGTGTCTAAGTAATCGACGCATGGGAACGTTCATAAGAAACAAGTCCAAGTCGCGCGATTTGTGGGCGCGTTATTTGTTTGTGCTTTCCGATCGCGGTGTTGGGATCATGTGACTGCTCGATATGGGTGACGCATCATATTGGCGCTCAACAACTGCGACCCACTGCGGCATGAGTTGCTGGCCGACCTCCTCGACAGTGAACCATTTTAAGCAATCCGACGGTTGTGCTACGGTGCGAGGTCCAAAGGCCTAGCAAATCTCAAGAGATGGCGCTTGAATTCGGCTCTGGGGCCGGCTCAAGACTCCCGTTACCTGTTCTCGTTCTCTCTGGCGTCTCGACATTCGTTGCTGTCTTTGTTTCAGCAACATCAATCTATCTACACTTGAAAAACTACCGGAAGCCCTTTTTGCAACGGTATGTGCTCTTGTAAATCACTTAATGTGTAATTCTCATGTTCCCTTGAACTTTGTGTAGAATGGTCATACGAATCATGCTCATGGTCCCAATATACGCAGTGTCTTCTCTTATCGCCTTATTTTCTCTGGAAGCTGCTTTTGTGATTGATGCTATTAGGGATATCTATGAGGTAAGTGAGATATATTCTATTGGTATGGTCATCATCCACTTTCCCGGTGTTCGATCCCATCCTTTTGACTGCTACAAGGGACTACTCCTTTACATCCTGTGCAGGATCACTCAGAGCAGATCTAGAACGTGAAACTGGTTCTATCTGCTTCACGTTATCCGGAAGTCGCTTTGATGTGGGCCATTCCTTCTCTTTGGAGTCTTCTTGTTTTCATTTGATGCCAAACCAAATTAACCATCGTCCATCGTCTAGGCTTTTGTTATTTATTGTTTCTTTGTTCTGCTCCTGTCTTACCTTGGTGGAGAACGATCTCTGTTGATTCTACTTCATGGTCGTCCGCCAAAAGACCCTGTATTTCCTGTCAGTTTAATCAAGCGCGAAATCGACGTCAGCGATCCTTATACCTTTCTCTTTCTAAAACGTGGCATCTTGCGTAAGTTTTCACTCCTCAGCCTATGAGGAAATAACTGATATTATCGGGTTTCTTTCAGAATATGTTCAAGTTAAGCCTGTTCTGGCTGCAGCCACTCTGATCCTGAAAGCATGCGGGAAGTTCAACGAAGGCGATTTCCGCGCCAACTCTGGTTATCTCTATGTCAGCATCGTTTACAACACGAGCATCTGCCTGAGCTTGTACTGTTTAGCGATATTCTGGATGTGTGTAAACGATGACCTGAAACCCTTTCGGTTCGTCTTACGTTGACAACCCTTTACCTGGATTTACTCTGATTTTGCTGATATGACTACAGGCCAGTGCCGAAATTCCTTTGCGTCAAAGGCATCCTCTTTTTCTCATTTTGGCAGGCTATCGGCATATCAATTCTCGTCGCTGCTGGGGCGATCAAGAAACTTGGACCATACACCGATGCCGAACATATTTCGGTTGGCCTCAATGATACGCTGATCTGCCTCGAGATGCCGCTGTTTGCCTTTGCGCACATGTACGCGTTTTCGCATACAGATTATATTGATCCACACTGCTCCTTTGTGGCGCGAATGCCAATGTACTATGCATTCCGGGACGCTTTTGGGCTTCTCGACGTCGTTGAGGACTCGAAGGCTACCCTTCGTGGAGAAGGCATGGACTATCGTGAATTTGAGCCTGCGGAAGGCTTCATGCATCAAGGGCTAGGCCGCGACAGGCGAATACGAGCAGGACTGAGATACAGCAAAGGTGGTCAGGGGAAATATTGGCTTCCAGCTGCGACGAAGGGCAGTCAGCCTCCTGGTCGCTTTGTCAGAGGCGTAAACAAGGCGATAACCAGAGTTGCTGGTCGTGACCAGGGACAAGGTATCCACGCGCCACTTTTCGCGGCGGAGGCCGATGATACTGTGCACGTTGCCCCAGACCTTCAAGACCGAGACGAAGAACTTGATATATGGGACTTGACAGGTACGGATGGCGGGTATGAGCTTCCATTTGCAGATCTGGATCGGAGCGATGAGGAGCTCTACGAGCATAGTAAGAAGTATCTGTTCGGCGACTACAATTATCCTGTCATCGACGTCAGCTCAGAGACTGCCAGGATTAGTATGTGGGCCGAGGAGGAGAGGGTCCTCAGAGATGAACGAGGAGCATGGTTCTCGCCGCTGCGTGGTTCCAGAGGCCAGGCTGCGCTCCAACGGCGAGAGGGCCCAGCGTGGCAGGGATATGGTGCCGTCGATACAGAGCACCGAGGGCTTCGAGGCAGAGGAACGGGAAGCTATCATCAGGATTCTGGCCGCAGCCATGGTAAAACCATCGATTCTGAACAAGGTTACGTCCCTGCAGCCCACCCGTCGGACGGCAAGCTGAAGGGGACCGAGATGCGAAGGCAGGGATCACGCTCAACATCGCATTCGCACTCTCCTCACTTGCAAAGTCGCTCAGGCTTCCATGGAGACTCTTCAACTGGCCCTTCGTCCGCCGAGAGTAGTGGCAATGCTGCTAATCGCCTACGCTCTCCGCCAATAATGTCACGGCATAGTTCCAAGACGGCGAGGTCACCTGTTCTCCCACCTGACGCTGTGGATTTAATGGTCGAAGATAATCATGCTGCATTGGAAGTGCAGACGCGGGAAAGAAGGAAGGGGGAGCCAGCAGTCCGAGGATCAGGACTGAGGAAGGTGTACAAGCAAAGATTTGTCACGCATTCTGAAGATGTTGAAGAACCAAATGGGGAGGAGCGAGTCGAAGATGGACAGGAGGTCCTGCAAACTACTGGGTCAGAGAGTGGAGATTCTTTCAAGGAACGTGATGGTAGTCAGGCATCAGATACCGAAGGAGTCATCGCCAGAGCGAAGTCCCCTCCTCTTTATGCGCGCGCGGGTACGCATGGGTACGATGATGATAATCCTTGGGTTTAGTGTCCACGATCTGTCTGGTTATCACTACTATCATCCTATGATCGTGTGTATTGAATATGTATTTTCTTGCTTTCCGGTTAGCCCCTCACAAGTCCCTCATTTTGCACTGCCTTTCTTAAAGATGCCGCCTACCACACATTGCCTAAGACTCTATTGGTTCTGAACCGTAATCAATACTTGACAATGATGGGTGTAGCTATTCACTTCTATCCTTCTTCATCACACCTGCTTACAGTTTGGCAAGGACAGCATCAGCTCCAGAAACGGTCACACCTTGAGCTGTCTCAAGCTGATAAAGCGGATTTAGTACTCTAACGGTCTGGGAACGGGGAACAGGAGACTTACCCCAATGTAAGTGACTTTCAGATCATCAAGGATGATAGCGTAGCGCGCGGTGCGAATGCCTAACCCATGTTCGGTCAGATCAAGAGAAAGGCCAAGTGACTTCGACCATTGAGCGTAGGTATCCGAGAGCGCGAGGATCTTTGAGCCAATGTAAGCTCTTCAAATCGGGTACAAGGTGTGATCGCCGACCTTATCTTTGACACCTTCGAATCGAGCCCAGCCACTTAAGACGAATGGATCGTTCGCAGAAACCACAGCGATCACATCGACGCCTTTTGCCTTGAGCTCATCGTACTTCTCAAGATAACCAGGAAGGTGATTCGCATGGCAAGTGGGCTGACGGATGCCAGAAAATTCAGGATCGACTGCCAAGGAAATACCTTTCGGTCTTTCGAAACCTGCACTCACCGTGAACGCTCCGGGGACGGAGAAAATGACGACCTTTTTCCCCTTCCACTCATCGGTGGAGAGCTTGATTGCTGAAGATCAATCATTGATATGACTAACGCCAACCGAATCATTTGTAGATCACGAACGAATTCCACAAGCAAGGTGCTGATCGTTGTCCTTCAGTGTCAATGACTCCCGGTCAAAACGCCGAAACAGCTCACGTTCTCTAGTTCTGGGGTGAAAGGGATGTAGGTGAATGTTCCTTGAGGAATCTTATCGCCGACATTGATGGAGGCCATATTTCAACTCGGATGAAGGGAAATTGCGATTGGAGAGAATGTAGGAAAGATATCAAGATGAAGAAGCCCATTGCTGGAACCATTGCCTTTAAGTACACCGTAATGACGAGCATTTCTGACGAATCGAATGCTCAAGCACGTGATGGATCAGTAATGCGGGTCAGTGGGTCACACATGTACATCGGACTCGGAGTTGAAGCAATGCGCCATCGAACCAATTGCCGATCCTTCGGACAACATCAAAATCGCACCGAAAGAATCAGGAGATGCCTCGAAGACTATCTCGAGTTCCTGAACAGCATGTTTCGCATATGGACAAGTCAATATTTGGCAGTTTATAACGCCTTGGCGGGAACAAAGTCTGGCGCGTGGAGTTCCGTCAGGTAACTTGCAGGTAAATAGATCTTTACGTGCAACTCCCGAGGAGGCTTTCACTATAATGAAGTATGTGTTTATGTCCGAGGTTCTTGTTATCATGACAGTGGGTATGCATGCCACACATATTTGTTCCAATTATAGCTGGGTTTTGTCATTCGTTGGCACTCCCCATGTTCAGCAAGCGCGTGAACAGATAATGATAGGTATGGTGTGAATCACCACTGTACTTACTTATGGCATCATCCTTGCGCTGCTAAATCCCGGTGTCATGGTGCCCACTTTACGCTCCGAGTCAAAGCACTTACGACTTAGACCCCTGACTTGTACTCTACATTGCTTTTAAGGTCCACAACAAAGCACGTTACCGGGCGAATTAGCCTGTGATCCCTCCAGCTGATTACTGATTGTCTACATAATATTCGATGCCGACCAACAAGGATCTTATCGTCTTTTCCATCAATCGATTTTGTCAGAGTTGGACTCTTCGAGACTTCGACATCACTCGCAGCAGGAGTCAGGACCGCATTTATCCATTTCTTCTTTTGGACTCCGATTAGGCATCACGATCATTAACGCCAGAATAAATGTTTCCATCATTTGTTGGTTTGTTAATGGATGCGAGTCGTGCTCAGGCAGCACTTTGCGCATCACGGGCCTGTGATCCATATCTCAACATAAATATGACACGAAGTGTTCACGATGTACAGCTGCGTCAGGGCACCCACCTGCAAGGAAAATTCGATGTACGTACCGTACCAGTTTCTACCGTCGTTTCGTCCTCCATTTATTTTCAATTTTCTCAGGGCTCGATCTCGTTTATCGGTGTTAGTTATCCAACGTCTTAAGCACGCGTACGTGTGATTTCTTTGCTGATCAACGTCCCTCCAGGGCGCCGCCTCGGTTATCATCCGTTTCCGTTGTCGTCAGCTCGAATGCGGAGCAGTATCGGATGGTGGACATAACTGGTGCATCCAACGGGATGTCTATCCGTGAACGGCTGCTATCAAAGGTCTGAGATACCCTTCTCTCATCGGACACCACAAATGAAACCCGCTTTCAGCTGTGCATCCCGGATGAAAGCCAGCCCAGTTATTCTGTATACCAGTCAGAAATTGGCTCATTCGCTATAGGTGGCGCACTCACGGACCTGAGGCTGTTTGAGATATGCCGTGACTACGGCGACTCCTCTGGTTCATTAAAGTTCTTCGTATCACCATACCCAGACCGACCCGCACCCTTACCACAGGCTAGCTACTCCCCGGTGAGCATCTTTGCCTAACAGCCTGAATGACGCATAATTCAAGGGCCTTATAGACTTATTACTACCCAAACGGGCGCTCTTAAGAGGCCCGTACATTCAAGACAGTAAATGTTGTTGCAGACCCTCAGCTGTTTTATCTGTATCCCTATGAGCATTCGTCTCTGGCCGGAACGAAGATCCACAATTGCCAATTAGTAGTCCTTGTGTACGTTAGGAAGGTGAATGAAATATAGTCTTAAGCATTTTGCAAATTTCGCGCCACGCCAACTCATCCGTCAAACTTGACAGCCAACGTGTCTCATATCTTATTCATCTCTCGCGCGGCATGTCTCCGCATACGCCCATGCTACCATCTTTCTACGTAGAGAGACCAACGCAAGTAATCGCAGAATTCACGACTGCCAGGATCCCAAGTGGCCAGAGACCGTCAGCGAAATAGTCGACTGATATCCGAGTCATCAAGCGAGCTTACTTTCGCGTTTCCGTGCGTAATAGAATACCCCAAGCCAACCCCAAGCTCATACACACACTCACGCAGTCATACTTCGTTATTATCCTGGACGTCGTGCGGATCATCGGCTCATCTATCCCGAGAAGGGCCCCCTTGAGCTTCATCAGTGGATGAAACACGACTCCTTGCTATGGCTGTGCGTGGAGTTTAGACCAAACGCACATGCCAGATTGGCTCGGATTAATTTGCAACAGTGAGTTTGATACCTACTGACTTGTGAATACACGTGTGCATGAGATACGTCTCGACGATTTATCATCTAACGCAGAAACTGTTCTGATTGCGATGCCTCCCATTACTCTCATCACGTCGGAAGACCTGATTCAATCTCAGCTGTAAGCCGAAGCTTGATGAAATGGCTGAATGAGTGCACTATTTCAAATACGTGCACTGATTGAATACATCTGGCTGCTTACAACTTATCGACTGTCCAGAAATTTATAGGTTATCTCTGTCTTTCCCCGAGGGGTCGTACAATTCAGGATCTCTGTTGGCAGGTGGAACTAGTTGATTTATTCACGGTGACCATATATAAGTACGTTGCACTTTCTTGATATAGTTCAAATCGTCGGCTTAGATACTGGCCTGGCCTGACTTCAATCAGCTCGAATCCCTGAGGCGCTGCTCAATTGCTACTCAATTAACCCATCCGTCCTGGTATTTCTCATGTAACGCGCTCAAAATATCAGTAGAATAAATTCCTGCAACCACGGGATCGCTTGCCATCACGAAGGATATGCTAAAGACTATAGTAACGCCTCCACCGTCGGTTCACTACCTCCTCCTGAACACTCCCACTGCGTTACAGGTGACTTGAACGCCGTCCGAACGTGTCACTGATATACCCTTTACTAGAACAGCTGCCCACTTGCTTACATCTCTCCCGGAAATACGACGCAGGGATGAGCTTGGAGATCAAAAAGAATGGGTTGTGAATTCGATTTGATTTCGACATTATTATCCACCCGCGATCCTTGGATTTCTGCCACCTTGGAACTTCGGATGCGGTGCTGCGAGGAGAATGCTTTGACAGTCAGCAGCTGGAGTGAAGGCCTCGCATTTCTATCGACGAATCTATTTCGTAGCAACAGCATTCTCTCATAGAGTGCTTTCGAACTTCAAGTACAATGTTCTGATTTAATATACCCGTCTGTGCACCATGCAGTTCAAACTTCGAATTGAAATTCCTTGCGAGGGAGCTAGACCTTCCATGATCATTATGGCCCTCCTTGTTTCATCGCAATACCTCTTCATTCTGGTCTTCAATCTGCTAGGATGAATCTCAAGGCAAGTCTCAAGGGCTTTGCCGGTGTCTTAACGATCTAGTGATGCCCGGATCCCCTCTGCCTTGAAAATCGGAGTAGCGTGTATTACGATTCTTATATTCCTCTATATATGCTGAGCCTCGATTGACCGTAGACAAGAACAAGGAAGTGGTTATAAAATTAGGGGTAAAGGAAGGGCTAAAGGAA
>JABCKG010007686.1:2416-12781 GCA_018851835.1 Hypsizygus ulmarius | reverse complement strand
AAGAAAGCACCCATGGCCTCGCCCGCGGACAAGCAGAAGCCAACCCTGTCCAATCTACCCGACGCCGACGAAGATCTCGAAGATCTCGATGGTGAGAATCTATTTCATTTAACAGTTAGACAGACAACAGACTGATACTTCATAACGCCACAGATGTCCTTTCCCAATTCAACTCAAGCTCTACAGCAAATCAACCCCAATCGCCAGGAGGACTCGTCTCGCCACCCCCACCACCCCCGACCGCAATGACGACGGCGTCGTTCTCCCGCCCGCGCACAAACACTCGGGTCGATGCCCCACCGATGTCTGTCCCAGGGTCGGGACCCGCAGCGGGGCTAGACTCCACAGATGAAGTGGACGAGGACGAATTGTCGGCAGAGTTCTCAAGGGAGCTGTCGAAGGGGATGGAGAGTCTGATGCGGGAGATCGGCGGGGCCCCGTTGCCTGATGAGGCTGAGGGGTCTGGAGGCAACCCGCTAGACGACAAAGAGGCGGAGCGAGCCTTCAAGGCTGCATGGGAGGCGATGTTGGTAGAGGGGATGGATGGGATGGGCAACGATCTTGCGGGTTTGGAGGAGTTCTTGGGTCAGGGGGCTAAGGAGAAGGGAAAAGAGGACACACCCGCAGCTAATGGCGCTCAGGCGAGTACGGAGACGAACGAGTTCCAGGATAAGATCAAGCAAGCGATGGACAAGCTTCGACAGAGCGAGTCTAATTTGAAGGTACTTCCAATAAAGTACAGCGGGTTATTGGGCTCAAAACTCACGGCTATTCTCTTCCAGGCTGAATCGACACCAAAACCAACCGGGACTCCTAGTAGCCTTGCTGGAGCGACGCCCGAGTCCCTCGATGCACTTCTGGCTTCTTTGGGAGACCTAGGATTGGGCGACGGCGATGGACCCGAAAACGAGGAGGAATTGGCAGGGCTACTGGAAAACATGATGGGGCAGCTAATGAACAGAAACGTCCTCTACGATCCATTGAAGGAACTGGCTGACAGCGTATGTCTCTTTTGTCTTTCCGTTGACCTGTTCTCGACGCTAATTTGGAATAGTTCCCTGGGTACTTGGCGAACCCACCGGAACCCCTGATCGCAGAGGACAAGGTGCGATATGAGTCTCAATTAGTCTGCGTGCGCAAGATCATTGCAGTATTCGATCACCCTTCGTACACCGACACCGACTCTTCGACAAGAAAAACAATCTCGGATCTCATGAATGAGGTGAGTCCCGCAAATAATAGTATTCAAAGCGAGATCCCTAACATCTACAAGATGCAAACCTATGGTTCACCTCCTGCAGAAATAATGGGCCCTTTGCCACCCGGAATGGCTCTTGGACCTGATGGGTTGCCGACAGGAGAGGGTTGTGTAATTGCATAAATCTACTAAAGGTTGCGAATGGCAAGAAAGAAGGTCGACATACAGTGTACCACTACCACCAGTTAGGATACCATCTGTCTTCATTCCCAGTGACAAGTCCGTGCATTATTTATCGCATTACGATCTACAGAGGAAGGTTATATATAGACCTGGTGGCAGTGCTGATATTATTGATGCGCTACTACTTCTGGCATCCCGTCACTGGTCAGTGCTTAACTCAGGCTCAGATGAGGTTAGGTGAAGATCATCATAAGTATCTTCAGAAAATCCAGGCCGATAGATTTGTTACCACTGAAACTGAAATTTTCCTCAAAATGTCTCATGGACTTGCACTGTTATTTAGTGTGGCTTTTGGCCCGAGCACCATGCTCCTGACAGAACCCTTTGTGCTTTCCACAGTCCGATTTCTGCATGGAAGGATCAGAAAAAGAAGATCCTTGCAAATTTCTGAATATGACCAGCATACCTGGCAAGTTGTGGAACAGTAGAAACGGCATCTGCAACCCCCGCACTGAATCAATTCTGACAGCTTAAGTACATTCTTTGAGCACTTGACATATTAATGTACATCAGTTCACGTACATAATATTCAAATAAAGAATGAGAATTTACCTCTACGCTGGAACAAAGCATCATGTCATCATCCTTCCCCCGTATTCTCACCTCCCTCGCCTCCATACATTTTCCCAGCCCCTCTTTCGCCTTTCCCATGTGCTCTCGCGCAACAACCGCATCAAGCCTCTCACCTATTCCGACTCCACCCCATCTCGCATCATCCCGCACCTTCAGAACTCGAGCGAACGCTTCCTCCGCGGCGTCGCACCGACCAGTCTCTATCATCAGCAAGCCCACCTCTCCAAAGGACTTCGCTATCTGAAGGCTCTCCGTGGTATATAGCCTATCCTGGATGGGAATGAGCCGAAGTACAGTTTAAGCGCAGCGAGGGTGTCGCCTGCTGCTCGAGCTCTCCGCGCAAGCAGTATCTCGTATATCTCGCGCTCCTGCAGGGTATGCTCTTTGGCTGGGGGTCAGAGGTTCTGTGGAGGTAAGATCTATGGGCATTGGAAGGAATGGGTCGTGGATGAATGTAAAGTGTATGGGAATGACAAGCGAAGCCTGCGAAATAGAATACTACCTACGTGACCGGTTTACCGAAAAGTCCACGTTACGCGACGGTCATGAGGTATGTTACCTGTCACAAGCGCGTGGCCCGGGTGGGTCCAACTGAGATTCGACAGAATGAGAACAATGTAGATATCGAACACGACTAGCAAGAGGATCGCTTCCGTATCTTTCCTATATGAAAGTCAAGTTCAGCGTAATTCGGTATATTCATGTATTTGTATTCTGATCCTTTCTATGCAAAGCAGTACTTATAAGTAATATACATTTGGTGTTCGAAAAGATGCGGTATCGATTAATCTACTCGTCCAAAAGTAGTAGGGTATCGGGCCTTGCAAAAGTATTCAGAAGGGAAGGCTCTATTGTGAATGCAAAAAAGGGATCACAAAGTCCACCTCCCTCACTCCTTCTGCGCGTATTTACTGCCCATGCGTATTCTCTTGCCATATTTCCAGAACAACCATGGTCTGTATAGAGGACAAGTCAGTCGCAAGTCCGATTAGCGAACATTTGAACGTACGCGGGACACCCTAACCCGATCGATACAGCCGCCAGTATCGTGTTTCCGTTTCCATACCCCAGCACCTTGAACATGGATGGTGCGAACAATGGAAAGCCGAACCCTGCTAGTGAGCGAAGACAGGATACAGCAGCGAGAGCTTAAACAAATGTACTCCATCAATGATGCAGCAGTTACTCTCGCGAAAAATGTATACCTGAAGCAGCGTGCAGAGTGAAGGCGTCGACGACGTATGTTTGTATCGCTTGGAAAATCAAGATCATGCCTCCACCAATTAAAAAGATACCCTAGAAGTGGTAGAACGGCAATCGAACTCGGATGAGTTCCAGTCTCAGGGGTGAAGGAA
This sequence comes from Hypsizygus ulmarius, assembly GCA_018851835.1. Classification (NCBI taxonomy): domain Eukaryota; kingdom Fungi; phylum Basidiomycota; class Agaricomycetes; order Agaricales; family Lyophyllaceae; genus Hypsizygus; species Hypsizygus ulmarius. The sequence continues at coordinate 9,412 of JABCKG010007686.1, read as the reverse complement.
GATGTCCTTACAAAGTCAGTCAGGACCCAATGAATTTGCTTCTGAGCAGACCACCCAGCGATGAGAAGGCCCGCAGGAAGGATAAACGTTCCCGGTACCATTGTTGCTATGAATGACTTTAGTACACGATCTGGTGCGGCAGCAAAATAAATACGCACGAAGGCGGAACTCGGGTTCTCCAACTCCATTATTCTTGGCCTTATAATACTTATAGATACGATCCATAAACCGTGCATTAATTTGGGACGCGAGCGTGAGCCCCATGCCGAGCGAGATATAGTTCAGCCCCGCAATGCCCGTTCGTTGATGATACTGCCCTTCAAAAATGCCCGGGAGGGTTGTTAGAAACACTGCATGATATCCGTCAGGCATGATAGGAGATAATTCCGAGGGGAGACTTACAATAGAACACGCCATATATGAAGGCCATATAGATGCCCAGTAGCTGCGCGATGGATTCCCGTCCGAAAATAAGGAACGGGCGGGTCAGCGCTTTCGATATAATTTGCGACCATCTAAGGTTGAGAAAAGCATCAGTCCAGTCGACCGAAATGGAATGCTTGAGACTCACGATCTTTCCCCTTTCTCTTCGTAAACTGTGCGGACATCTCTTGCCTGCCCTTTTTCGGTGTCCATTGACTTCCGCATACGTTCCGCCTTTCGTTCCAGTAAAAGGGGTGCGAACGCTGTAATAAAAAAATCATTAGTATAGCAGGGGACACGGTGACAAGACACGTACTCTCTTGGAGGAAAAAGAAGCCAGAGATTTGAATGGCGGCATCGATGATGCTCGTCGACCAGAACTGATTCAAGAAATTGGGCCTTTCGCTCAAATAACAGGAGAACAGAAAACTCACCACCCAACGCCAGGTCGACTTTTCCGCAATCCTATGCTCACGTCAATAATGTGTAAGTAGCCAAACTTTCGCAAGGCTCCTTACCATGCGCCGCATACCGGCCCAACAACCGGCCCGAGCAATGGTGCCAGAGAATAAATGGCAATCGCCTTGCCTCGTTCCTCAGCATGCCATACATCTCCAAGGAGACCACCTCCAATCTATGAAAGTCAGTTAATCCTGAGTAATACTCACAACAAGACTCACAGATAATGGGGCGCTTCCTCCCAGCCCAGCAAGGAATCTGAAAGCGATGAACTGACCCTTCGATTGGGCAAAACCGCACGCGAGGTTCCACGCTACGCATAACGATCCAGGTGAGCAAGAATTTTATAAATTCTTGACAAGGCGTTGTGCGTACCGAGATAAAACAGATTGGCTAGTTGGAGTACGCGTGATCTTCCGTAAATCTCACTCAGCGGACCGAGGAGCTAGAACAATTCAATAAACATCATGGACGTATCTCAATGCAGCCTAAACCCTCACGAAAGGCCCAATACCTAGAGGCAATTTAATTAAACCTGTGGGTATGATCTTTTTCATGAACAACTGACCAAACGCCAAGATAAAAACTGAGGTCATCATTGCGATAATGACAGTATCTGTTACGCCAAAATCTGCTGCCACCTGGGTTGCGGCTGGAGCGACCATTGACGAGGACACGGGGGATATAAAGGTGAACGAAGAGACAACCAAAGTCGCTGCCCATTTCTGTCGGTATGGCCAGCTAAATCGACTCGTTAAGCAACGCCGGCTCCAAGTATAATGTGGGTACTTACTTTTTCGGGTTAAGTGGATCATCGGGCCCATCCCAGTCAACAATGATCGCATCGTTCGATTCACTCGGAGCACAAGTTTCTGTAGGATCTGCCATGTGCCTTGCGCCAACCAATGTAGATGATCGACTGGGGGCCTTTTTCTCTTGGCTGGAATCGTCAGCCATAGTGAGAAAATAATGGCCTGATGTCCAGCGGCTTCATGGAGCTTTTAAAGAAATCCAAAGTTAACGACGGAAGCGTATCCGCGAGGATATTAAATGATGATGATGCTCCCTTACACATGCCGCCGGGTGCCGGGCAAATAACGTCACGCTGAGTCTAAAAATATCATCTGCTCGAACTTGGTTCAACTTGAAGAGGGAAAATTTGGACAAACGAGGAGGCGACAAAGGAGGCGACAGATTGACCGCACTGCAGAGGTGAAGGCTTACAAGTGTGAATGAAAGATGAAGGGCTAAATCACAGCCGCGACGCTGAGGCAAGACCTTCAAAGAGTATGTAAAGGCGTGGGGATATATTAATTGTAACACACTTGTAGCTTGCTAATTTCAAGTATACCGAATCTATCATGGCCCTCATGAGCGATATACCGAGTCTTCCTTTAGGCTGCTCCTGGGAAAGAGTTCCAATTGTACTAATAGCATTTTAGACTTCAAGCCGCTTGAGACGATGCGTAGTTGAAAGATTGTACAGAAAGCTTTGATATGAGTCTCCAAAGGGCCAGCTTGGAGATATAGTACCAAGTAGGAAAGGTTGTGACAAAGCTCAGAGACTTTAGAACAGTCGGGGAGCGTTGTAATGTCAAATTGCCAATGGCACCTAATGGCACTCAATCATAATAGCAGCAGCGCTGGCCGGTGAAAGCTCGGAAAACGGCATCCGGACCAAACCGAACCACCGCGATCCGAAATCCGATTCCACATGTCACGTTCTCGCGTGCCGTCTAACTTCTCTAGAATTATGGTCCTTGAAGTTGCAAGACAACGTGTCTGAGAGCCATTTTATCCTGGCCATTTTATCCTAGCAAGGTGCATGTATAACTTGCTGACTCTCGAGATCCGCACATCAAAGTTGATAGACAATTGCATACAGTGTAAACTCGTGGTCCTCCAGAAGCAAACATTGGTCAGGAGTAACCAGATACCATACTTGTGAATTATTGCCGATTGATCCTTTACTACAGATCGGCGATTTACTTCATATCATTGGCGATGAAGAGAAATTTCCGAGCCCGAGCCCCAAATCCCTAAGCTTAATTATCCAAATGCATATCCATATCATCAAGGCTCCTCCCCATATTCATCTCTCCAATCCCAGACATCAACTGCCTCTCGGCTGCCGTCAAACCCAGGCTTCGCTTTCTCTTGATCCCGGCAAGTGCCTCTGGCGGCGAGTCATCTACATTCATCTTCGACGAGCTTGAGTGTTCTGCAGTGTTGCTCCTGCTTCTGGTACGATAGCTCCCCGCCGATACAGGAGGAATAAATGGACGATAGCCGGGAACAGGCCTCAGACGCCCCGTCTTCCTTGGAATACCAATCGGCTGAGGATATGACTCTCTCGCAGGTTCGCTGTCGGCTTTCGCCCGCTTTGCCTTGGACTGGTAGCGATATGCCGGTCGGTTGCCACCCATGAACGCAGTGTCGATGTTGATTGATCTTTCCATTATCTGGCTCTGTGACCTAAGGACGCGACGCTGGGTTGGGGATGCGTTCTGAACGAGACAATGCGAAAGCGAGCGCAACATGCGCGGAAGCGGTGTAGGTGTCGTTTCAGGCTCCACCTCGATATCAATATCCTCCACAACCAAAATTCTCCTCCGCTTCATCTGTCTGTCCGCCTCACGTCCACCGCTGTCTTCTTCCTCCTCCTCAATAAGTCGTTCCAGCCGCGGACTGATGAGCGAACTATCAGGATCATATCCGCGCCCGCGCTTTGCCAATGGGCTCGTCGGCGGGCTCCTGTTCATCTCCGCCTGCATATCAAAGTCTTCCAACGAGTGAATATCATCATCTTGACGTGATCGCACGGCCTTCGGTGCCTGGGGAACGTCCCCACGGAGTCCAACAATGAGCTCGATCGAACTGCGGATAAAATTGCTCGGGCGGTGGTGGCTGACATCGATAGCCATCGCGGAGGGGAGCTTGGCGTTGAGCAAGAGCGCGACACTGATGAGCTGCTCCCGCGACATCGTGATGAGGTCTTCGTGGCAGCAGAACGGGATCTGGTCGAGCGCGGTGATGACTACCGCATCCTCGGCGGGGTCTTCGTTCTGTAACGCCACGCGTCCTGGCCAGCGCAGCGCGACGGTGTGGTCGTTTCTCGCATTGCTTGGAGAGGATGAGGGGATGTTCTCCTTCCCGCGGGAGCCCAAGGCCTGAGTGTGCTCGGTAGGAGTGTCGACAATAGGGTCTAGTCTGCCATAGTCATGAACTTGGTTGAGATGGCGCTTGCCGATTAACTCGAGCTTGAAAAAGAATCGTCGAATTCCGGTGGGAGTGAAAGTCTTCAGGTTCTTGCTCTTGCCTTTGGATGACTTCAATGCTTTCGACATCCTGTTGTGATTCTGGAAGAGAGGACTTCTGGGTGCGTCAGCCTCTGTTCGCAGTTTATATCATCCAAGAGGCTGACCAGGCCAACAGTGTGAACAGGACTGCCAGCCTCGTGGATAGACTGGTAGCTTTTAATCAGATAGAAGCAATGCAATTAGCTCGATGTAATGCCTGAAAGTACAATGTAGAGTTCCATCCAGTGCAATACTTCGTCAGTGAACCCAGGTAACAAATCAGATCAATATCATCCCCGCATCTTATACTTCCCATCGTCCCTCTTCGCAGACGCCTCGATCTCCACCTGTTTTCTCTTATGCATCTCCCTAGCCTGCTCATTGATATCTTCCGCCTCCTGCGTGTCTGGGAAGCCTATATTCCAGTATCCAGGCGGGGTCTTGGCTCGCGCCCAACGATGCCGGTGGCGCGATATAGCCTGCTTATGGGATCGGATCTCGGATTGCTGGCGTTGGACATTCCTCGATCCTGATGCTACAAGATGCGGATGATGCTGTGTGCAGGGTTTCAATGGGGTTGTGGGAGGTGAACGCCACAACGGTGCTTTGAGACGGCTTGGCAGAGGCCCCACTGCTTCGTAGTACTATCGAAATAAAATTAGAACAAACACAACTGAGGGTGTGGTGATACATGACGTACGTCTCGACAGCATTCACAGTCGCCGGCATCCATCTGCTTTCTTTCCTCCTTGTTGCGGACGACCTCGTCGTACTGGAAGTCTAAACCTCCATTCTTTGCAGGATCAATAACGTACTGTGCATTGGTGGAGTCCTTGGATCTACAGATCGTTAGCTAGGAGAGGCACAACGTAAGGCGAACAGACTTACGCGATAACGTCTTTAGCGTACCTACCCCGGCCTTTGAACGCAGAGTAATCCTCCAAAGGCTTCAGCCCAAGCGCACTGGTAGCGTTCTGAGGGGTTGAAGAAGGAGGCTGAACGGTTTTCTCTTTCCCTTTCCTAGAATTGGATGGAGGTTCTTCATTTGCAACCTTTGGTTTGGGAGCCTTTGGAGTTGCCAAATCCACGATTGGAAGTGGAAGTGTCTCGTCATTTAGGCGTCGCATTTTGAGAGGCTGCAATGTGTCGACATCACGGTAGGAGACATTAGAGTCGTTCCGCCGAGAAATGGTATTCAAGGCTGGCCGAGCAGGCAGGGGAGGGTAAGACTTGGGAAACGGTCGCGAGGGACAGGGGGTAGGGTCAGGAAAGACAACTGACATCGTCGTAAATTGAATGTTAGGAGGCCTTTTGTCAACAGGAAATGGCAACTAACTTTGACTTTGAGACTCTGGTTCAGTTTGTGAGGAACTCATCGCTACCGGTGAGGCAGCTGGCGACATTGGGACTTTGGAAGGTCCCATTGGCGCAAGGAACTGGCTGACGGCTGTTCACTGTTAATAATACTTTCTGATGAGCGTGATGGACAAGTTCACCTTGGGAATCATCCTCGGTGTCAGAGGACACTGCTGTCCCATTGGTATCCGGATGTTGCCGTTTGGTCGCTCTGGGAACATGAATGATCAGCGGAGAAAACCTGATAATGAACGAACTACTGCATATCAATGAAAGACATGGACCGACCTTGCTTCTTGCTTGATTCGGGGGCTCCGTTGAACGACGGGATGAAATATTAGAGGTTGACGGGTATTCGTCAAGTTCGATTGCTCCAGGAAAGGACTGGGTGAGGAAGACGGTAAACCCGAATTAACAATAGATTTGAGTAAGCGGTTTCGTAAGGAGGGGGTGGGGATGGTTTTTGTCGCATTCGATAACGGTGGCATCGATGTGTTTGGAGATGCCACAACCGTTGAAGACGGCGGCGAAAAAGAAGAGAGGAAGGGAGTTTCTGTCGACCGAGGCTTCTTCTGCGCAGGCACTGGAGTAGCTTGATTTTCTTTGTCACATTCCAGATTAGTTATTCCTCCAAGTGGCGGAGGGAGAGGATATGGCGAAGCATTTTTCACTAAGGGACGGTCAGTAAGGGATGGTCGAAATGGTGTCTCGTATAGATTGAATGGTACCGACCACTGTCACCCTCTTCTCCTTCGAAATGCCGAAGGTCAAGACCAATTTCCATCATCATCTTTTTCTTCCTCATCAGACTCGCGAAGTCTTTCTTCCTCCGATCCTCATCGCTAATCCCATTCCTATCCTTCGCATATTCTTCCTCTTCTGTGAACATCCAGTCTCTAAACCTTCGCCATTTTGCGTAATCGATTTTGTACCGAGCCACAGCGCGTTCTTTCACATCCGCAAGAGAGTCATAACGAGCTTGAAGCTGTGTAACTTCTTGTGCAAGCCTCTCGGATGTAGATCTGTGCTTCGCGACTTCGACCCTATCATTGAATAAATCAGCTAAAGAGCAAACACAATGATAAAGGACAGACTTAGAATTAGTTTGCGCTTTCTCTAGTGCAGTAATCCTTATCTTCAGCAGCTCATTTTCTTCCTCCAATACCTTTACCTGGTCCAGCAAAGTCAGATGCTTGGTTGTTTCAAAAGAAAGTCCCGCTTGCAGCTGTTCAACGCGTTCCAAGCACTCCTTGTAGGGGACTTCGCGATCGGCTGTGTCCACCGCGACTTGGGCTTCATAAATATCGTTGAAGCCGAGCGACTGAGCCAGCCTTTTTCCTCGAGTCTGAGCTTCGAAAAGCTGTTTCAGAGTATCGGTATTCGACCATTTAAGCCGTTCGATCTTTCGCTCGAGAATTGAAAGTTCCTTTGTATGTTTCTCCTCGAGAATCTTGTCGCG
>JABCKG010007685.1:0-23793 GCA_018851835.1 Hypsizygus ulmarius | reverse complement strand
GTATGTGTGTACTGAATCAGACGGCATCGGAACGTGCGCGATGCTACCGCGCGAAAAGCACGGGGTAGTAGATTCTCAGCTCAAGGTGATTTGCTCCACCAATTTGCTGTGTCAGTTCAATTGAAATAATATATGTAGGTGTATGGTACAACGAATCTCCGTGTCGTCGACATCTCCATTGTTCCACTCTATACGCCGCGCATACTCTTGAGTCTTGAGTCTTGGTACACGATTCAGTTCATTCAAACATTGCATGCATATTGACTTATTCTCTCAGCCACTGCTTTTATGATTGGAGAGAAAGGTGTATCTTCTGACGCTTTTGAGATGAACAGAAACTGACTAGGACTCTCTAGCTGCGGATCTCATTCGATCGGCGCACACATCTAAGGCGTGAGGGGATGATCAGTGAACCAGATTGAGAATGTCCCAGCTCATGTAAAGTTTACTATCTCGTGTTCCAAATCAAACATAGACTGAAAGACGACATAGAGCTCCAAAGTCCAAGCCGGGAAGGGGAAAGGGGTTCGTAAAGCTGTGAAATCATGAATATGGTGAATCCTCGGTAGAAGGTACATAAGTTGTAGATTTTTATGAAGGAAAAGGGTCAAATCTTCAAGTTCGTGTGAGGCTTGAAAGCCAAGAATTAGAACGCAATTCGAGTTGTTCACTTCGCCGCTTACGGTCCACCGCGGCTGCGATACTTCCTCGCACGCGACTCCATCCGTGGGCGCACCGAGGTCATGGCCAGATCTGCTACGTTCCCTGGAGTTTCAGTCGTCATGCGTACAAGCGACCAGCTCGCGGCCGGATCTGCTTCGACTTCGCCCCCGCCCCCTCGAGTTCGTTGCATGGCGGCGCGGAACGAGGGCAGAACAAGAACCGCTGCGTCCCCTCTCGCGGGAGTCACCGTCATCATGATTGTACTTGTCCACCTGTCATCAGTTATATTAGGTCAGCTATGGAGACTAGATGTCCCTTGAAAGGTTCACAGAGCTCAGTGTGAGGATGCCACGATGGAGCCTAGAAGGTACCCAAGTATGTCCAGCTCGGTAGATATTAAGCACTTGAAGAAAGACTTTGGCTGATGGAAATTGGAAGCCCTTCTCACTTCCAGGTCGCATCAAGAAACCGCTGTCGTGAGATGAGCTGCAGAAGACTCTTCGATGGCCGAGGCGGACGTAAGTTTGAACAACCTTCTGATGAGTCTGTCTCAAGTGCACACCATCATCTGACAGACTAGACAGTCGCCTCTAAGAAACCGAGTCCTCAAATGAGCAATGGGTTGACGACTTCAGGCTAAACAGCTGGAGCCTAGAGATGTGGTGAGCTGTAGAATGGCGTTACAACACCAGAAGGATTTTACTAGATGCGTGCCCCATTTGACATCGATCAATGAGCCAGTATACGTAATCAGCCATTGGTCTTCTCTGCCTGAGCCTCCTTCTAGACGGCTGTCTTTTATAATGCAGTCACTGTCAGTCTGCAGTCGAGACGCTCCATTGTCGTTCTTGAACGCGAACCACCATGATCTCCCTTTTTTTCTCTCCCCTTCTCCTCCTCCTCCCGCTCGTCCTAGCCACCACTGACTCACTGACCCCAACGGTCGTTTTGCCAAGCACCAGTGTTCCAGTTGTTCCAGTGAGCTCCGCTGCGCCATCCCCGAGCCCCAGTGTCTCGACGGCCTCCATATCAGTGTCCGTTTCAGACACCACAATCATTTCTAGATCTGGGGCTACACCTACTTCAGTGCCAGTCTTGTGGTCGGTATCTGCATCATCTTCCAGTATTGATGCATCCGCGCCTCCGTCGACACCATCTTTAATAAGCGCTGTTCCAATCTCTTCCTACACTTTCTCTCCATTTCCCCCTCCTTCACAGCCCTCAGTTCCCGGCGTATGCCCAGTTACAGATCCGCAGAAACCACCTCCAGTATGTTACAAACAGGCAACCTGTACGACTCATCTGACGCGTCTTAGGTCAATTTTCCTCTAGTACCTGATTTCTCTCTAGCATGGGCTGCAGCGTATGCAAAAGCGAAGGCAAAGGTTGGTATCACCGTCATGTTTGATGCTGCGCATGGTCTGGGCCGCCATATGAGGCATGTGTTGGCTGCGTCTTTTTGGTCGTGCAAGAGTCATGTCGTCCGCCTGGACTCTGGAGCTTGAGTGGATCCTCGGCCCGTTGATCTGTTATCTACGCGTCGTTTTGCGCATGTCGTCGACTTTCGCTACTTGTTTATAACGTTAAATGCCATCCATATTTTGGTTCTGATGCCAATTGTTTTTAGATTGCAGGATTCACCCTTGAGGAGAAGGTCAGTGTGGCGACTGGTGTAGGCTGGGAAGGAGGACGTTGTGTTGTGAGTGAATACGTTCCTTGTGAGTTAGACTCGCCGATGTGACCGGAATCGCGTCAGGGGAACATTCCGTCCATTGAGCCTATTGCAGGGCGGGGATGGCCTGGCTTATGTCTTGAGGTATGGATTATCACCTCAAACTTCATATGCCTAAGCGATGACGAAAACTACAGGATGCTCCTCTTGGTGTTAGACTCGCGGACTACGTTACTTCCTTCCCGACCGGCGTAAACACTGCTGCTACGTATGAACTATGTCACACCTCGCGCGTTCAAACTAACTCAAACAATATTCTTTTGTACCATCTAGCTTCAACCGTCGCCTCATTCGTCTCCGTGGACTTTTTATAGGAAAAGAACATGTTGGAAAGGGTGTCAACGTGGCTCTTGGGCCGATGATGAATATGGGACGCGTCGCTGAGGGTGGTCGTAATTGGGAAGGTTTCGGGGCGGACCCCTTCCTCAGTGGGGAAGCTTCATATGAAACTATCCTTGGCATGCAGGAAGCCGGCGTGCAGGCTTGTGCGAAGCATCTTATCAACAAGTATGTTTTGTGGCAACGTTCTTTTTCTTCGCCTGTTGAGCTTTAATGCCTGTCGTTACCTAGTGAGCAGGAGCATAAACGGACTCTGTCCACATCAGATGTTGATGATCGAACTCAACATGAGATATATGCCCACCCGTTCTTGAAGAGTGTCTTAGCAGGCGTTGCGAGCATGATGTGCAGCTACAGTACGTGTTTCTTACAATTTGTTTCTTCCTTCTCACACACTGAGTTCAGATTTGATCAATGGAACTTACGCGTGCGAGAATGACAAGGTGATGAACGATATCGTGAAAAGGGAGTATGGATTCCAGGGCTGTAAGGGTTCCGTCTGTTTATCTGTTAGTTTTTGTGCTGATCGACATGATGGTGATATGTAGATATTTTGTCTGACTGGCAGGCGTAGGCGCTTTTCAGACGTGATTGAAGAAGTCCTCTAACCTTCAACTTCCTCAGCACCCACTCGACCATTTCTGCTGTTACTGGCTTAGACGTGAGTCTCTTTACCTCTATCTTCGCGTATTGATGTCTGAAAACATGTCATGTTTTAGATGACTATGCCTGGTAAGCTTCCCCGCATATGGTACCCGCACGATGTTGCTAACTTCAGTACTTAGGGGATATTACCTTTAACTCGGGGACAACTTACTTCGGTGCCAATCTCACAGCGTATGTACAAAATGGCACCATCCCAGAGGCTCGCGTAGACGACATGGGTATGCATTCTGTCTTATCCACTAACTATATTAATGAATATCCCGCCAGCGACCCGCATCATAGCCGCCTGGTACCTCCTGCACCAAGATGTCCCGGCCTTTCCCCCTCCCAACTTCGACGCCTTCCGTCCGGACAACGAAGACACCAACGAGCACATAGACGTCCAGGACTACCACTATAAACTTGTTCGTGAGATTGGGGCAGCCAGCACAGTCTTACTGAAGAATGTCCGAGGCGCGCTTCCGCTGAAGAAGCCGCGGAGTATCGTTCTTATCGGGAGCGATGCGGGCCCGGGGAAGATTGGGCCGAATCAGTTTGAAGATCAGGTGCGTGGTTGATTTTCAAGATTATGGTAAGGGTGGGTAAGCTTATGTTGTTAACGATCTCGATAGGGAGGGAACGATGGTATCTTGGCAATGGGGTGGGGTTCGGGGACTACGAACTTTACATACCTTGTTTCTGTAGGAGTTCTTATCAGCCTTTCGACGTTCAATACTCATAATAATGTGTCTGTGCCCTGCAGCCCCTGGAAGCCATTCAGCGGCGTGCCCGCAAAGACCGCACCAGCGTCTCCTGGTTCCTGGACGACTTCAATGTCGCGCGCGCAGGTAACATCGCCATCCGAAAGTCCGCCGCGCTCGTGTTCATCAACTCGGATTCGGGCGAGGAGTACATCACTGTCGACGGCAACGTGGGTGACAGGAAGAACCTCACGGCATGGCATGATGGGGACATACTCGTCGCGGCTGTCGCGGCGCAGAATAACAATACGATTGTAGTGGTGCATAGTGTTGGGCCGTTGATTGTGGAGCCGTGGATTGAGCATCCGAACGTTACTGCTGTGAGTCAACTTCTTTCGTCCTGGGGCAGTCGGAATGGCTTGGTCTGATTGATGTTATGTAGGTTCTATGGGCTGGGGCACCGGGGCAGGAGGCGGGCAACTCCATTACGGATGTTCTTTATGGTGTTTGGAATCCTTCGGGAAGGTTGCCGTATACGATTGCAAAGCAGCCTTCAGATTATCCTGCGCAATTGGCTCGGGGTGGTGGACCACAGGATATCCTTACCATTCCATATTCCGAAGGGTGAGATATCTCTTTATAAGATTGAAAAAGCCACATTGATATTCTCTATACGTAGACTCGAGATTGATTACCGACATTTTGACGCTGTGAGTTTCTATGTCTCAGTTGACACCTTTTGAGGCTGGACTGAGCTTCTTGTTATTAGAAAAACATCACCCCGCGCTTTGAGTTCGGGTTTGGATTGAGTTATACTACGTTCAAATACAGCAACCTCTACATTTCCAAGATCCATAGTTCAGACCACACGCAGAAGGACTTGGAGAAGGCTTGGGAAGTGGGGAAGGCAAGCCCCATTGGGCAGGGATCCTCTGCGGCTTTATGGTGAGTTCTGTCACCCACCATTACATTTTTTCATGTACTGACGATGTCATGGGCATTCCAAGGCTCCACCGACCTGCTTTCCGCGTGACCTTTGATGTCAAGAACAAAGGTTCTGTATTTGGCGGCGACGTACGTCCAATGCTCCTCGCATAACATACCCAGGCCTCATTCTAATACACAATGTCGTAACGCAGATCCCCCAGCTCTATTTGAACATGCCTCCATCGTCAGGCGAACCGCCGTCCATCCTGAAAGGCTTCACGAACGTGGAGGCTTTGCCAGGAGAGAAGAAGTCTGCCACGATCACTTTATCGCGATATGATTTGTCAATATGGGATACGGGTGCGCAGGGATGGAGGAGGCCGAATGGGGTCATTGGGGTAACGGTCGGTGCGAGTAGTCGGGATGTGCGGTTGAAAGGGAAGATTCCTTGAGTCTGTCTGCTTCGGTGGTGAGGTAAAATGTCCATGTGGTGATGGTGGACGGGCGAAGATACCCTTGCTTGGAAGATGTAATGCTTTGTGCTGCCGAAAACTCACGGACTCCGCTTTTTGTCAAGACTTTCTTGGACCAATTAAATTACTTGTAGAAGGTGTAGAACTCTTCGAGTACTCGTACATACAGTACCTCTAGGTGTGTAGTAGTATGTTTCTGTACCCGAGCACCGTTTGCTTCCGCAATTCTGAGGTTTTCGTGAAAGTATGTAGTGCCTGAAGAGTACCTGGACAATGACATCCCGAGAGGCTCTTGAGCACCAGAGCACATAGATGTAAGCAAATGCCTGACGCTCTTGGAATTGTACTCGAGTACGCGCGTTGAGTATTCGGAATCTTTTGTATCGGAACATCATGCTTCGATTTGAGTTAGAGGCTTTCACGGGAATATATCTTCGCGTAAATTGAGCAGGCGACCTTCCCATCATCAAACAAGTCAATAAGGATGCAACAGGAGTGAAATATGTTACAAGTCACCTTCCATGCCGCCTGTGATCATGATGACCTGGCCCGAGATGTGTCCAGATACGCGCTGTGAGGCGATGATCGCGATCTGGCTGGCGACATCACTGGGTAGGCCAACTTTTTTGAGAGGAGTGCTAACAGCAGATTATTGAATTGAGAAAAAGATACCCGATAGCGAAAAACAGAGAAACGCACGTGGCCAGTGCGCGATAAACAACGATTGGATCTTTTAGGGCTTCTTCTGCCAGAGCCTGTGTGGCGCATAAGTATAAAAAGAAGGATTAGAAATGGAATATTATGTTTACCGTCTTGACCCAACCTGGCGCGATACAATTTACGCGACCCTTCGGTGCAATCTTGACAATTTCGTTCTTGAGTGTAACGGTTAAGCCATACATCAAGGCTTTAACCATATTGGTTTAATCAATGTGTGGCTTCCATTGAAAAATTGAGGACGTACCGCTCTTCGACGCAGCATAATCAGCATGTCCAAATTCACCTGAACAGCGCAAGAAAATCGAGGTCGGCACCAATGTGGACAAGAGATCAAAAGTACCTACCAAACTTGCCCGAACTACTCCCAATAAATACAATTGACGCATACGCCCTCAAATCGTCTGGTGTCCCCTGCAAGTCCCTCAAGAACTCCCTGGCTACCAAAAACGATGACGTCAAATTCACATCGATCGTGTTCTTCCACTGATCCAGAGACATCTGCACGACGGGCTCGTCGGAGCCGGGCCACACACCGTGGTTCACGATGATCACTTGGACAGGCCCGAAAGACGCGGAAGCAGCGGCAAAGAGGCGCGCGACGTCGGCTTCCAGGGAGAGGTTCGCCTGGAGGGCTTGGACTTGCTCTTGCCCATACTTTGCGATGAGGGGCTCGAGGGTGGTGACGTTGGTGTTGTAGTGCGCGGTGACTTTAGAACCTTGTTCTGGAGGAGTTGATTGCTCGAATGCGCTTGAAGTAGGATAGTTAAGAGTTTACGCACGTAGGAAGACTTCGGCGGTTTCGAGCCCGATTCCGCCACTCGCGCCTGAAACATAATCAGAGTTGTTTGACGCGACGGTATGAATGGATACTTACCGGTTACTAGGACGTGGATTGGGAAAGATCGAGAGGGGCTCATTTCATTGTATCCTTTCGTCGGCAACGGACATAGGTCTGCAACTGTTGTCTACTTAGAAAAAGTCCAAAGAGCGGGAGAATTCGGAAGAATTGGTGGACAGCGTCGCAGGCCTTGGCAGTAGGTGGCTGTAAGTACTAAGCAGTGGCCATTACAAAAGGGAAGAGGGGAGCAGGTTGACAAGAACAATGATTTCGGAGTCTCGGAGAGCGCGGAACGATCGCCGGACACATGGTCAAAGTTCAAAGTCCGCCTTGGTTCATCGCTCGCTTTGCACTCGGTCGAACCCTGTCTCAGCACTTGCGTGTTACGTTCCTCTCTTTCTGCTATATTCTCCTCTAAATCATGGTATGTCTGAAATCTCTACCTGCAAACGACCCTCACGATAATACATATGGAATAGTCTCTTCCAGCCGTCGCCATGCGCCGTCTTATGCGCGAACTGACCGAGCTCAAAAAGAACCCACCGGAGGGCATCCGTATCCAGACAAGCGACGAGGATATGCTGGATGTGACGGGAGTTATCCAAGGTCCAGGTAAGTCTTCGCATAGAGGCGTCGCGTTTGACACGTCCACTTTTGCCCGATATCATGGTCAGGCCCAGTGGCTGACCAACCCTTGCTTGTGGCACAGAGGGCACACCATACGCCGGCGGATACTTCAAGGTGAAGTTTAAGTTCACGGAAGAGTTCCCCGCGGCACCACCGAAATGTGCGTCCTGCATGTCTTGCTCTTCTTGGCCACGTGGAGCTAATGGTTTTGTTGGGCAGGTTGGTTCGCAACAAAAATCTTCCACCCTAACGTGTCGAACTCAGGGGAGATCTGTGTCAACACGCTCAAGAAGGACTGGAAATCCACGTATGGTATCGAACATATCCTCGTGACCGTGAAATGTCTCCTCATCTACCCAAACCCCGAGTCGGCGCTGGATGAAGAGGCTGGCAAGCTTTTGCTGGAGAACTACTCCAACTACTGTGATCGTGCCAAACTCATCACGAGCGTACATGCCACACCACGGGTACGGCCAGTGGAATTCGACTCACCTTCGTCGTCGTCTTTGAACCAAGAAGCGTCCTCCTCCTCGTCTTCTTCAAGCAAATCCTCGACCGCCCTCCCCACTCTCACATCATCGTCATCTACGTTTACGCTCCCGATCGTCACTCGAAAGTCGCCATCGCCGTTACCCTCCGCTAAGCTTTCATCTAGCCGCTCAGGGGAGAAAGAGGGCATGATTTCACTAGGCAAAGAGCGCCATGTTTCGCCCTCACCACTCGGAACAGCCGATGCTAACGTCGGTTCACTGGGTGCCACTGTGTCGATGGGTGGGGCAACTCCCGCACCAGCAGTTGCTGGCACGAAGGCCACCAAGAGAGCAGCAACAGGCGGTGCCGCGACGGGGGCGGAGAAGAGGAAGAAGGCCCTCAAACGACTGTGAGCTGTGATGTGTGCCGCGGTTCCGGCTTTGCGCAGGGAGGTATGTCGCACATGCGAGTGCGGTTGGATGCACTCGTGGCGTAGGGACAGTTAGTTTTCACTCGTTTTAATTATATATGTCTGCATTCGGATATCACTTCTAGCTCCTGCCGGGAAGGATATTCCTATCGGAGACGTTAGTCCTGTCGTTTTACGCTGTGTTGTATGTACTCGCTATTTAGGAAATTGTACTTTGGTTTCGGACAAGGGAGAGGCACAGGAGGAATGCTTACGTTATATCTGTTCTAAGTGAATCACGTTTGTATCGCCCGCGGTGTGCCTCACGCTCCGAATCCTCCGCTCAGCCACGAACTAACGATACTATGCCAGTCCTTTCCTCGCTCGACCTGACCTCCCTGGTAGACTTTTCCAAGTCTTCACTGACGCTGACGCTGCTCTCCATCGCATTTAACCCGACCGCGTGGAACATCGTCGCTCGAAATGGTATGCAGATATTCTCCTCGACTTGGAAAAGTACCTCTGATCATGAGTATTTTGCTCCAAAAGAATACAGGAACAAGACCATCACGCGTCTTTTCGGTGGGAACGCTCGCTATGGGTGCTACTTCCTCGCTATCCTCATCTTTTCGTTCGGGATCCTGCGTGACTCGCTGTAGGTTTCGCTCGTCTTATGTCTGTTTTTACCCTCAAATTTATGTGATTGACATGGACTCGGACGATAGATACCAACGTGCGTTGGAGGAGCAACCCCGGGTTCCGCTTCTCCCCGAGCCGTTCGCCACACTCGTGCCGGCGGTGCTGTTTATTGTTGGCCAGACATTTGTGATTACGTCGACGTGGGCGCTGGGAATTACTGGGACGTTCCTTGGGGATTACTTTGGTATCCTCATGGATCACCGTGTTGAGGGGTATGTGATTCTTCTGCTCGGCGTTCCCTTTCAAAGGATATCCGGCTAAATGAAGTGAAATCTGCGTTCATAGATTCCCGTTCAACGTTCTCCGTGACCCGATGTACGTCGGCAGCACTATGTGTTTCGCTGCTGGCGCGCTGTGGTGAGGAAGTTTTTAGCAATGTTGACTCCATGTTTGCATATCTGACCGATGCCCTGTTGTGTTGGAAGGTATGAACGACCTGCCGGTCTCCTCATCACTTTGTACGTTTACATCGTCTATATCATCGCACTCCGCTATGAAGGGTACTTCTATTTCTCATCCCACTTATTTCCAATTCCCGTTGCTGACACAAAGAAACAGACCGTTCACAGACATGATCTATGCCAAACGTGCGGAAGAACGCGCCAACGGCTCTAAAAAGCAGATCTAAGAATCTCATATACATATACTTTTATTAACACGGCAACCATGACTCTCATCAGTTATACACTAGACTCACCCCCGTCATCTAGAGAGGCTTTTGCATCACGTAGATTTTGCAGTACAATCTCAGAACTCCTCATATTGGTTTCAACGCCAAGTCTATATTACGCCGTCACACCACGCCGCCACCTACCACCACCTTACGTATTGCTCCTCAAATCCTCTTATTCCTAATACGAGTTGGGAATTACACATTATTATAATCACAATCACGACAGCGAAGATGGCTGCGATGACAGACGACTGTAAAGTACTTGTTTATTCGTGCGCCAAGAGCACTACGAGCTGTACTCGTACTCTTCCACAACCCGGTTCCAGATCGCTCTTGTGTCAACAGTGGCGCTGAGGCGGGAAGCCAGAAGGAATGTTCCGCTCAATTTCCTTGATGATCATGTCTTGATCAGAGTTATTGTCAGCCAAAAGCGACTGGCAGGACTGACCTGTTGAGGCTGTATGTCTCCCGCGGCGGTGGGGTCAGCCTGTGCATGAGCATGACAGGGATCTGGGCGCGTATCTCCATCGTGATGTCTGCCCAACGCGAGCCGTCCCCGAACGAGAACGGCTCGATGGACGAGGGGCGGAAGGGCGTGGCGAGGAGGATCATGGAGTTCACGTGTGCATCGAGCATGATCTGTGCGTGAGTTTGTTGAACAGGGTTAGTTGACAGGTTGTTGCGAATATGCTGAAAGAAAGGATATAACGTTACCTGATTTTCCTCCCCGGTGAGGTATCCGAGTTTGAGACTCCATTCGACACACGCGTCCCGGTCTTCGGAAGCTGCGGCTTGCAGGAGCCGGAGCCAGCTGTCCATGAATTCCTTCGAGTATTCTCGCGTTGCGCCGAAATCGACGAGCTCTACCTATCCAAGCGTGAACCTCTCAGTCGATGCCGGGAGGAAAAGGGAAAGGAGGGGCAAACGAACCTGTCGCGTGGTGGCGTTCCAGAGGAAGTTTGACCAGTTCGGGTCTGTTTGCATCGCTTTGAACTCGAAGAGCTCTTTAAGGCATAGTTCCAGGATCCATGCTGCAATCTAGGATCGAACAGATCAAGATAAAACCAGGTGAGAACTCAAGCATAAAGGTGAGGGAGGGAGGGAAAGAAATGCACATCGTCACGATCTCGTTTACTCAACCCACTGATATCTGCATCGCCCACGCTTGTCCCATATACGCGCTCCATCACCAGCACACAGTCAGTGCTGCCCTCCCATACCCATGGGACCTTGAATCGCGCGTCGGTACCCAGGTGTGAGGGCGAGCCGAAGGATTTGAGGAAGGACGCTTCGCGGGCGTAGTCGCATTCCTCTGCAAGCTCTTCTTTCATCACCTGTAGCGCACCGTCAGATTTCCTATTTCTCAGTTCATGCCACATGTTTTATAGTATACCTGAATAGTCCGATCCAAAAACAACCCCTTCGGCAACAATCGTCCCGCCGTTAAAAGTACCTTGATGTACCCAATATCGCTGTCAATCGACTTTACGATGTTCGGGAACTGGATCTTCACCGCCACGGGCTCGGGACGGCCAGACGGCGAGGCGGAGGGTGCGAGGACTGCGGCGTGAACTTGGCCGATGGAGGCTGCTGCGAAGGGGAGCCGGTCAAAGGACTCGAAGGATTGAGACCAATCGGGGCCGAGGGATGTTTGCATGACTTTCTGGGGCCATAGGAAACGTAGAGTAAGCACGGGTTCGGTGTATATGGTGGGAAAGGTTAAGAAGATAGAACTGACCTCCATTTGCCAGTCGGGCATGTAATGTGCGGAATCTTGGACTCGTCGGAATATCTGGTCGATTTCTGCTGGGAGGACTTGGGTGTCTATGAATGGCATGTTGAATCGACGGTAAATGGAGGGGTTGCTGGGGAGAAGGACGAAGAAGCCGTACCCTGGATACTCATGAACTGTCCAAGCTTCAATGCAGCTCCGCGCATCTGCGAAAGCTTCGAGACAAGCCGCTTAATGTTGGCTTCCGTCATAAATACTGAGGATCCCGGCGTAGTGGAATTGCTCCCTGTGCGTCGGAGTATTTCATGGGCGGCGCCGTATCCCAAGGATGCGGCAAGACCTGCTTTAAGTTGAGATTTATGGGATGGTGAGCATTACATTGAGAGACACACCTCCGTAGTGGAAGAGTCGACCGATACGAGAGGAGGGAACTTTGGATGATTGAAGATTGCGTGCGGGTGTTATGAATTCTTGTATGTGACCGGTCTTCTGTTCCTGTACGAGAAGAAAATAATCAGAAGACATGTGAGGGACTTGTTCAAAGGGTGAGGAAAAACATAGATCCAAGATGCATTGGATTGTGCGGCACTCACAAGTTCCGAAGATATTCTTGGTAGAAGTTCACTCTTCTGATGAGGCTCTGTGAAAGGCAACACGTCCTCTACCACTGTTTCCTGAGGTAGAGTCACGTCGGGAATCGGTGTCGAATTGACAACATTTTCGACTACAACTGGTCGGTCTATTACGATTGGTGCCGGAGTGCCAACGATCTCGAGTACTGTAGTAGTCGATATGCGTTCCTGGGAGAAGACCGAAGCACTACTGGGCACGTTACTTGACGCGTCCAAAGGAGGTGTTTTCACGGATGCCGGCGTCTTTGCCTTTTGCTTCCCTTTCTGCAGAACGACAGCAGCTTGAGGCGCAACCTGCGAGACTCTGTAGCGTGCAGCATAAGAAAGAATATTGGCAGTTGAACATAAAACGCAGAACCAGCTGTACGCCGGACTGGGCGGCATGAAACTCACATCTCTCGGGGAGGAAGTTCGGAATGTCCCTCGGCTTCCGTTGTTTGGCGTTACCTTTAGAATGAAGCTTCCCACGGAGCGGGAGATGGCTTGGACCTCTGGTGTCCTCCTTGATCGACATCCATTTGCAAGATCGAATACTTGGCGCAGGTCGCCGACCAACTTTCGTGCATTACGAATGAATTCATTCGACGGACATCCGTTTGAGCCATCGAGCTCGAAGTTGATACGGTTCAATGTACAGAGGTCAGCATCACTGCCATCGTCGAACACGAGCCTTTAAGTAAGTTTAATGAACATGACTTTCGTAGCTCTGATGTAATTCAGGACATGAGAATCAATGTGTCTGAAGAGAACTCAGAGACTGTGATATGGTACAAGGTCAGTTTCTCACTCATGTACATATGTAAACCAGCCTTGACGCTGATTGAAGGAACGGTTTCTCAGTGGTGATGAGATCATTGAGCACGTCGTGGTGAGTAGAAACAAAGTGGGTATTAATGCCATATTAAGCGATCTCTCCACACAGCACAACCCCACAAGCACACTCTGCTGGACAATCCACCGTCCAAAACGGGGCTGGTACATCCGCATGCGCTCCCCATCCTTCCCACCAGGCGTATTCATTCCCCTAATACCCGTCCCGCAGTCATCGCCTCAATACGTGGATGCAGCCCTCTCCTTCAGTTCCCGAACCAACTTCATACCCTCCGTGCAACAAGCAGACTCTGCCGCTCCAGACCGCCAGAGTATCTCCAGCATCCACTCATACCCGCCCACCCCACCAGCCCTCATCGTCCAGCCACCCTCCCCCTCCTCTGTCCATGCCAAACTCGAAGACCTCCCAGTGAAGCAACTACGTCACCTCACAGTTCCATCTACACAAGTCACCCAGTTCATCCTCGCCCCACACTCGGCGCAGCATGTCCAGCCTGCTTCCAGTTCAATATTTGCCCGTGCATTTAGCGCGCTGAAGAATTCGCGACCGTCCCATTCAAATTCGTTCACACTGTCGCGTGTACCAGCCGCTGCACCGCTCTCGCCACCTCCGCCATACGCCAGCACAAGTATGATCTCACCGGTGGAGACATCGTATCTTTCGACACCATCGACACCACCTACACCGCCTGTGCTAGTCTTCCATGACCGCACGCCTGTACTAACTGTCCGCTCGCTTACTGGTCTTATTGAGCTCGATAGCACAGAGGAGCAGCTGCTTGGTGTGGAGACGAGTTTCTGGATTGCGGTTGCCTTGACGTATTTAGAGTTCCTTGAAGAGCGTGAGGTATGTTGGTGTTATTTGCAGTCGGCTTCCATTATGTCTGATATGCTTATTCAAGAGTTATCTGGCGGCACTCAACGACTGAAGTTGCCACTATGTGATACCGTCTTCATCTCGTTTAATTTATTGCTACTGTCATCGTATGCTTATCCTGCTCCTGTGTTCCTGTAACCTCTTCAAACAGCTTGGATCCTTCCGTACATTCCTTCCAGGGTTCCAGGCAAGATCTCAGTGTCTCACACTGAGGCTAGCAATACTCACTCGTGTGAACTGCCCACCCAGTCACTTCCGCCACTCGGAGCGCCCTGAACTGACTAGTATGACCTTCAAGAGCCTTAAAGTCATCACAAACATGTCCGTTGTTTGTAGCGTTGCAAGTCGGATACTGTCAATTATAACCCATCCCGCGACGTTTCTCAGAAATTATACGTACGGTACACTCTGCATTCTCGCCTTTGACCTGACTCCAGAGAGCAATCGATCTACTTATTAGCAAGATGCTGACCAAAATGGCATCAGAAAACACATCGTTTACTCCCGATTTCGAACCTGTATATGAAAAAGTCCCCTAATCTAAAGCAATTTTGAGGAACTTGGGGAACGTTCATGGGAGGGAACTCGACGGGCACCAGTGATATACTATTGGTGGCTTGATCGGCGCATTATCCAAATCGGGGAGGCGCGCCTCCGTTGCTTTGTTGCTTTCCCTCCTGCTCCATCAACAAATGCTTCGCTCCTCCTTTCCCGCGCAAGATGGTTTCTGGCACGTTGACTGCTACATTATGCGAAGTAAGCTCCCTTTTGGCACATTTGAAAGACCAATGACCCTAAACTGAGCAACTAACCTCAGCCCACTTACCAACATCTTGCCCTCTGGCCTGGCCAGTAACTCCACGGGACATGTCAATGCCGAAGAGCGTGAACAAGGAAACACATTGAGGTCTGGGATCTAACCCTGAAAGCAATAACTTTTGGTGTGGAGAGGTGATTATAAAGAGGTAAGCGCCTTCGAATTCATTCTGTCGATCTCGATCTGACTCATCCTCGAGGCAGCGTCTCTTGGGCGTCTCTAGAAAATGAAAAAGCTAGGATGACATGAGATATAAAGGTTGCTCGCAAAGGCGTCTAAATGAACTCACTCTTGGCCTCTCAACCATTTCAACAAAAGTGAGGTCCCCAAAGTACTATAACTTTCTTGGCAGTTCATCTGATTTCCCTTGCAGTAGTTCCTGAGATGGACAGCGAAACGCTTCAGTATATTATCAACTACATATTCTTACCCGTGCGTCTACCAGATGAGGATGACTACGACATTTCAAAGGACCTCGCTATCTGTGATCTTGTGATTGAGCAAGCATATGCATTTGCCGAGCTCTTAGGTCCAGAGTTCAGTGCCCGATGGAAATCGATCATGAAAATGCTGGAAAACCTGCGTAATCTCCAATCTTCGAGTGCTTTGGAAGAAAAGACCGTCAAGCGTGCGATCTCTGGATTATCACCTGGAGGTATGTGTTCGCCTCTTGGTCGATGCATTGTGAGACTTACTGCCCTACGTCCAGATGTTTTGGTGCTGCCAATTCGCTCCCAAAATGCCTGCGTTATCCTACGCAAGCATGAGAAAACAACGACTTTTGAATCGTTCGAGGTTGACCCACCGAATGCGGAGGTAATGGGTACAGTCGGCCGGCTCGTCTGCTCTTATCCAGGCCCAGCGGTCACTATCCTTGACGAGACTGCCCTTGAACCGTCGTTTCAGGCTGAGTTGGCATCCTTTTTGGCTAAAATGGATGTCGATATCCTTGATTCCATGCCGACCACAATCAAGGCAAAATCAAGTGTCCTAGAAGTACGAGATACCGCCGACCCACATTACATCACACAGTTCCTCACTGCTATCTTACGTGGTCTGCCTGGTGAGATCGCGGATGTGAAGCGGGTCGATAAACATGTTCGCAACGACATCATATGGCGCGACTCGTATAAACCTTGGCGGAGATCCTCGTTTTGGCTGGTACTGCGTGTTGCTCTACAGACGACGTTGCAAGAGGTCACATTTCCAGGCGGTTGCACCTGCGACGTCTATAAAGCCTTCATGGTTTTCGTTATGGGGCACGTTATGTGCATTACTCAATGTGCCGACTTATCTACCGACCTCCTTCATTGCATGCAGGCGAAAGTTTCGCGCCGCCTGCACAAGCTTCGCCAGGAAATACCACCGATGATAGTCGACAGGGTTGCATATGCAGTTCGGACCGTCAAGACGATGTTAACAGATCGTTGGTCCAATGTACAGAGTCGCCACACACGATCCATAGCTTGGGCTCCAGGTCAACTGGACATAACGTCGGATTTTGTGTTGTCTCTTCTCAAATCGAAAGACTATATAACCCAACGCCTCAATGAAAATAGTCATACTAAGAGCATGCCCAACTTTCAACCCTCCCAACATCCTCGCCTGATCGGCGCTCGCGCGTTCGATCCTGTTCATCTTTCGGCCGCTCTCGTCCATGATTCATATGTGGCCCTCATTGACGTGGAGCACGCTGTTTTAAAAGACCTGGATCCTTGGGTTGAAACTCATATTAATGATCCATCAGCTTGCATTACTCTCGCACATTGCATTAAACTATACTGTGATGCGGCCCAACCACGCTATGCGGGTAACCCAGAGGATGCGTCGACAATGCTGCTCACCATTTTTCAAATTTGGGTCGCACTGGATAGACTCACAATTGATAGGCATCCCCTCCTCTCCTCGTATTCACCTGAAATACCTGAAGAACTACTTCAGTCTGTCTTGCTTCGGAAGGCATCTTCAATTGAGCGGTTCATTCTCGTGCAGCGATATATCAGCAAACGTCACCGAGTCGCCGTTCATGGGTCTATTTTTGAAGACGCAGTCACTCTGAACTCGTTTGCAGTTCGGCACTTTGACAGGTCTCCCAAGCTCCGCGCACTTAAGGACAAAATAGAGGCGCAAGCTCACACGGAGCGGGATGCAAAACGCAAGGAACTCGAAAAGGCCAAGGCTGATTACAATTCATGCATTGAACGTGCCCGATACATAGATCACACGTACTATCATCATCACTATCGCATTATTTGCAACAAGTGCATCCTAGAGGATAAAGCGGAAAGCTTATCAATTGATGTTCATGAATGGCCCTTGCCAGAGAATGAACTCGCTGCCAAAGCAGTTGTGTTTGAGCTTCAATGTCCAGATGCATTTCAGGCATGGCGAACCACGACCTATGGAATCCTTCACGATCTTTGCCGGCCTAGCCAGTTTCCCTTGCGCCGGACGGATTCAGCACATGTCGTATTAGACAGTTATCCTGGCCTGCGCGCTTATGTTGGAAGCCTCTCGCGGGTAACTTATGGGTCATCAACGAAGTCATTTTCTTCATCCCATTACTCATCCATGAAGGTCTCAAGTGCAAATATCGATAATATCTGTGTCAAAAATGGCCTCGCCTTTCATTTATTCGACAAGGAAAAGACTATATGGGTTTCCGACTCCCTCACGGCCTGCTCACTCGTTGACCTTTGCAGTTTTAAGCTACCTTCTAACAGCCCATATGCCATGTTGCAATACGCCATCACTGGAACCAGCCATACCTCAAATATAGTTATCGCACAGCAAGCTGATGTTCCGGCTGAGCTCAACCTCCACGAGCACAACACATTTGGCACTCTGCGGAGTGGGCCTCGATTGCAGTGGTTGAATATTTCTCGAGAGCTTAGAGCTAGAGTCATGTCTTCTGCTCATCCAGAGGTCCAACTACTCGTACTGCAGGCAGCGTTCCAGGTTGGCCCTGTGTCATCATCTGCCGATGACCTCGAATGGCACGTTATGCTACGGAATCCCACCTTCGGCACGACTCTCTTGTCTGAGATGGACGATTTTGTTAACAGCATCGAGGACAACTGGTTACACGTCACGAGCTTACAAATGTTCATTCTGCTCACGGCGCGTCTGCTAGCGTCCGCTGAGGCACAAGACGTCATCCGGGATGCATTCAGTCTCCTCAAAAGGTGCAGAAAAGTGGCTTTCAAGTGGCTTCAGCAGGTCACTGCTGCATTTCGAGACGTGGAAGATGATGCTGTCATAGCTGATATTCAACACCGCATCTGTACAGTGGCTGCGACATGTCGAGCGACGTATGATGTAGAGCCCCAGCACCTGCAGGAGCTACTATCCTCAGATGAAGACGTTGCAGTTCTCGTGCAGTGCGCCATCTACCTACATGACAATGTCCCTCCAGTCGATCCTCCTGCTGATCTGAAAGGCCTTCTGAGTCGTGATCGCCGTCTTTCACAACGCATTGCGCCTACATTGTGGACTCGGGTAGAGCAGAGTCATACTGGTTTGGACTGTGCTATTTCTGTGATTTGGGCTGGATATCAGCATGGGTCCATATGGAGGCAAGTGCCGGAACCAAATGGTCGTTGGATGACAACGACTGTGGTCACAGAATCCCTTACGAGCGTCAGCTCGGCCGTTCATCTCAATCTATTTGACGGCACACTTCTCATAAACGGTAAACCTCTCGGGCGCTTGCCTCCTGAAGTAATGAGAAACTCTACGTATAGTCGCGTTCTTGGGCAGGTACGCAGTGCTGAACGGCAGCTTCTTCCTGTGACATACTGATATCCCTGTGCAGAAAATACTGGAAGTCATTCCGTCTGACCTTCCTAACATGGATTTTGCAACGCGGGGTAATATTGCCATGTCTGGTTTTCAAGTGAGCTATCAATGTGTATGTTGATCTTGTATGCTTATTTTTGCCAGCTACACTTTCAACTCCAGGTCGGGGGTAATTTAATCATTCAAGCCAAGCGGGGTTCTGAATTGTATGAGTTGATTCCTAATCATCACTTAACTGAGGACTTCCCAGCCTTCTTTGTGGAGCGATATGCCCACTGGCTCTGTCTTTCTTCACCTCAGAGGAACACCGTTTCTGTGATAGAATTTCGTCCAATGGATGCAAGATGGACCCCTTCGAAGGAGAACTGGCAAATCCACTTCAACCTAGCCGGAACGTCGCTCATGCACCAGGGCGACTCAATGTTCCTAGTGGACATTCGAAGCCGGACGTTTGAAATGATGTCATCGCTTCTGATATCTGTTGAATCGCCAAATTATCTTCATGTCACCTCCGCTGGCAATGGCGATCTGTCGGTCGAGTTGCCCCGCTACAAATTGTCGTTTTTCCTGAACAAGGACCAGGAATTACAGTCGAACAATATGCGCGACATGGTGATTGACTCCGATAGGCCCAGTGGTACAATGGTTGGCCTGTCATCTCAACTTGTCCTCAAATCGATCAACCCTGCGATGAAAGACCTTCCTCGTTCCCATTGTGTCATCATCCCATTCGGCGACATTGTTTGCCAGCTGACTCGATACCATATCAACCTGGATATCGATTTGGGGAACAGTTCATCAGTGCGATACTTCAAGTACGATATTGACACCATTCTTGGATGTCTCATCGGTACGACACTCCTCAGTGACCTATACAAGATATTGCTCCATGCTTCCACCTCGTTCCCTCTTCCAGATCCTCTCACGGGGCGCACTGGAACGGAGGAAGCTTTGACCGAATTAGGATCTGCGAGATGTTTGTCATTCCAGACGCTGGGGGCTGAGGAGTTCGACATCTTGTCCAAAATATCTGCCTTAAATCCAGTGAGAGAATGGTATCCTGAACACCTCAAGGTAATGCAGACTGTGCATTGGCATAAAATCGGACCCCTCGCGCAGCATTGGGGCTTTGATACACATGTGAGAAACCTTCTTCGGTATCACGCAGAACTCAGCGCCTTTAAAATTAACGAGGAACCGTGGACGGATGATGCTCGTGACATCATATCATCGGACAAGCATCTCCGTGATCGTGCTGCGTCACGCAACTTTTATCTATATCCTCCAGAATTTACACTCCATAACCCAAGCCCTGAACAAGATAAATCATATCCTTCTCCAGGTCATACCACTGATCATCGGTCAGGTGCATCTTTCAGGGAGGATGCCGCTATACTTGCTGCCGATGTTTCAGCTATGGTTCAACGTTGGCCACGTCATCTGCATACCATACAAGATTTGTGGGCGACACTACAATCCTTCGCGAAGCCAATACTCAATGATCCAGGCACTCACCCATCTATATCCTATCGAAGCGAACTACTGCAGCCTCCGTTAGCTAAAGTTTGGATACCGTTTTACGATCAGTGCCGCCAAGGGAAGGAAACCGAAACGAGATTCGCGCTGACATTTTCACTGCCGGCAATGGTGTACGGCTCATCCCAATATCTTCATTTTATCCCGACGTTATTAGCCTTCGCAACTGTGCCTCAATTCATCAAAATAAATCCTCCACAGTGGGAACAGTACGAACTGTCCGCGGGGGTTACCCCGAACGAAACGGTCTTGTACCAGCATGCTGCGAACTTTGCAATACCACTCCCTGCAACTCCTCTTCCTTACGAATCGGACAGGTCTTTTCAAGAACGCCGTGAATTTCACCGCCTTGCGGTTGACAAGGAGGCGACAGCTATCGCACAAATGTTGTCTTCGCATTGGCCATGCCTCGAACCATCCTTTCCGTCCAATGCAAGGTTCCCCCTGATCGACGTGGAGTCCATGCAGTTCAGACGCGAAGTGATTTGTTCCTTCCAAAGCTGGTACAGGAACAGATGTTTGCACCAGCATGTGCAGCAGGTTCAGATGTTGCTAGAATCTGTTCATAAATCTTCATCTCCGATTGTTCCCTCAAGGATCCTCCCGTACCATTTTTCACATTCGGCAGTCTTAAGGGTCAGACATCAAACACCCACATTCAGAGAGATAATTGCACAGAGAGATTTCGACTGTCTTGTTCCCCCTCCTACGCTTGTTCTACCTCGAAATGAAGGTACAACGAAGCTTAAAAATCTGCTGAAAGAATTCTCTTCGCATCGTGGTCTTCGTCAGCGTTATGGGTGTGCCTTGGAGTCAAGTCAAGAGAGCTACAATCGAAGCAAAGTGGATCTCATCCCCGGAAACAACATGCCATATTCCATCGAAGAGCTGATACGTCATCGTAAACTCTGCCGTGACCACATCGCAACCCAGCTGACCTCTATCAAATTGGCATTAGCCCCCGCTGGGGCTATCGAGCAGACTCTGTCTGGGCAATGGCCACGTATCACTACGAGATCCTTATTAGGCCTTCTCTCTGCAAGTTCCAAGTGCCATTTAACAGAACACTGGAGAGCTCAAATTATTCTAGTCGCTAGAAGCCTTGTACAACTTCAGCGCGTTGAGCGGCTCATCTGCTATGCAAAGTCAAGATGCCTGGAAGAGTTTACCAAGGAGCTCAACAATGACCAGGTCGAGGAAGACATTGCGTTTAGTGAACATCCGGAATGGCTCTTGATTCAGGTATGTCTTACTACTCAACCGAGCATGTAATAGTGAATAAGTCCTATATTTTTCTAGATCGAGGGTGACTTTCTCGTACGGCCTCTCCAGAGCCGTGTGGCTAAAGAAATGATGTCGCCGACATCAAATGAAAACACTGTGTTACAACTCAACATGGGCGAGGGCAAGTCGTCTATCATCGTACCTTTAATCTCTTCCTGTCTAGCAGATGGAGAGCGACTTGTGCGAGTGGTTGTCTTAAAGCCACTTGCGAATCAAATGTTCCAATTGCTTGTCCTCAGGCTGTCCGGTCTCGCTAACCGCCGTATATTCTATTTCCCATTTTCTCGGGACGTCAAAGTCACACCTGCTCGTGCTAGACAGCTTCAGTCCTTGTACGAGACATGTATGCGGGAACGAGGCGTTCTAGTTGTTCAGCCAGAACACATCCTGTCCTTCAAACTCATGGGTATTGACCTCGCTGTCAGTGGGAAATGGGACCAGTCCACTGTCGAAACGTTATTGCAATCGCAGCGTTGGCTCACACGCAGAACAAGGGATATTCTGGACGAGAGCGACGAGATCTTGAGTGTCAACTATCAGTTGGTCTACACCAGTGGATTGCAAGCACCAATGGAGGGACATCCTGATCGCTGGCTCACGATTCAGGAAATTTTGTCCTTCGCCAAACAGCATGCGCGAAGGCTTCAGCAAAAATACACTGTCGGATTGGAAGTCGAGGCGACTGAACCTGCGTCTTTCCCACTAATTCGCATCCTCGACAATGATGCAGGGAATGAGCTGATCCACGCAGTTGCACAGGACCTGATCGAAAAAGAGCGCTTTCGACTTCTTCCTGAATCCGCACGCCAAGACGTGTTCATTTTTGTAACATGCCTGAGTGATGTGGAAGGGGACGCAAACCGGCTAGAAGCGCAATGGAAGGGTACGAACTTGTGGAATTTTCTCCTGCTGTGTAGAGGTCTGCTTGGTACTGGAGGCATACTGCGATATGTGTTGCAACAAAAGCGATGGCGGGTGGATTATGGTCTCGATCCGACACGTACTCTTCTTGCCGTACCGTATCGTGCCAAAGATGTTCCCTCTCTTAGAGCCGACTTCGGGCACCCAGATATTGCCATTGCGCTCACGTGCCTGAGCTACTACTATGGTGGTTTAACGATGCAAGAGCTGGATCTTTGCTTTGAGCTCCTTTTCAAGCTCGATAATCCATCCTTGGAATACGAGGTATGTTCTGGACGTTGATGGGTTACAAAAGGTGGAAACTCACGACAGTCCTTTCCTAGGCATGGGTTGCTGATACCGAAGCTATACCAGCATCTTTAAACCGGATTTCTGGTGTCAATCTGAACGATTTAGACCAGCGCAAGGATCATCTTTTCCGTCTGTTTCATCGCAACCACGCTGCGATAAATTTTTACCTGGCCAACGTCGTGTTTCCCAAGGAAGCGAAACAATTCCCGAAAAAGCTTTCAACGTCTGCATGGGATCTAGCGGAAAACAAATCCCTGCCAACAACTGGCTTCAGTGGCACCAATGACAATCGGGATCTACTTCCCAACTCTGTCGAACAACGCGACCCTCTGGACCAATTGAGCACGAACGCGAAAGTCCTCACTTATCTTTTACAAATGGAAAACAATCACTACCATTGTCTGCAGCGTGACGGCCAGCCTCTGTCGAGCCATGCTTTCCTGGAACTGATAGTCAAACAGCATCCACCCGTGCAGGTACTGCTCGACGTCGGTGCTCAGATGCTAGACCTTAGGAACACCGAGTTGGCTAGGACCTGGCTTTATCTGGCACCGAAATTGGACGCAGTCGTATTTTTCGATGATGCTGATCACTTGGTTGTAATGAGCAGAGATCAGAGCATTGAACCATTAATCTCTTCTCAGTACAGCCAGAAGTTGGACGTCTGTGCGATTTATCTTGACGATGCACATACGCGTGGGACGGATATCAAGTTTCCTGTCGGGTTCCGAGCCGCTGTAACGCTAGGGCCGAAGCTTACGAAGGATCGACTGGTACAAGGTGAGTCGAGTCCTATTCTTTTTGGTGCGCCATGATTACTTATGAAGGCAACAAGGCTGCATGAGGATGCGCAAGCTAGGCCAAGGCCATTCAGTCATTTTTTTCGCACCCCCCGAGGTCGATAGGTCCATTCGCGAGTCGCGACCCTCTGTAATCATGGAAAGTCCACAGGTTGTTGACATTATTCGATGGGTCATGTCGGAGACCTGTGACTACATCGAACATCACCTTTCACACTGGGCGCAGCAAGGAATCGACTACAAAAGACGAAGCGAAGCTTGGGCTGCGTACGACTCAAATCCCTCGGCCGATGGTGCTCTCGATAATCTTCGCGCTTCTTGGGAGGAGCCAGACGCTCGCAGTTTGGAAGAGCTATA